>WSFP011495416.1:0-14387 GCA_009831015.1 Picea engelmannii
AATTCTTCCAGGTGTCACTACTTGGAACCTCTCAGAAAAGGATTTATATGAAAAATGGCATACATTTATGAATTCTGGCTTATTCTAGAGAGCGACCTTGTAGAGTGTGCCCCATACGGAATATTTGCTGAATTGATCTGAAACTATTACAAAACATACTAAAGACTGTACTCAAGCCAACACATTTTGTCTTACTAAATTTTGATCTGTTATGAAGAAGTTATGACATTTTTACCTGAAACGCTTGTTTTTGACTAGTTTCAGGACTAGCCACAAACCCTATTTTCCACGTAGTGTAACTCCAAAAATACAACGACCCACAAGATGGATTTTTTACCACAGATACTTGGATATGTTTCCTCAATGGAATATAAATTTGACTGTCTGAATCATTCTATAAAAAAAGTTATTGTGAAAATGGTGAGATGACCTTTAAATAATATACCATAGAAAGTATCATCAAAAGAATTTATCCTTCCTTGAATTCCAGCCTTATTTTCTTCACCTTTCCTCATAAATTCGGCTTAGATATCCTTTGGTTACCTCATAAACCTATAGGTATTCAATATTCTCAAGTGTATCTTAAATGAGAGAGCCTTGCCTCTTATTTATACTCTCCAAGTAGTTTCCTTAAAAACATCTTCTAGGTCACTTTGCCCACTTTCCTTATTTTAGGGTTAACCCACTCCTAATTTATCCATTAAATTTATTATTTAAATAATTTATTTTGTATTCACTTTGAATTATAGTACACTCATTACTTCACTTTATTATTTACCTTTTAAAATCTCTTATTTATCACTTTGAATACTTTGACCTTTTGGGGCTTCTAGATGACATATGAGGGTCCTCCAACTTTGTAAGTCCATAACTCTAAAAAAATGAAGATTTATGTGAGTTCAACATACCACCGGAAATGGAATGACAAGCATTATCCATCTAGGATAGTTTCAATGAAAAATTCACTAACCTTTAGCTCATTATTCCACAAATAAACATGGGTTCTCTAACCATACTTCTATGATAACTCAAACCGAAAAGTGTCTTCCCCTGAGGGATTTCACCATAAGGGGACCACTTTGGAGTTCATCCATATGTACTTATTATCAACTATGATAAGACAATAATAAGTCATCTTTACATAAAAAAAAATTGGGTCCATTACCCAAACCTTTGTGCTACCGGGATTTATTCAAGGGTTGACATCAATGACAAATAACCTTAATCAACAATCTCCTCCTTTGACATTGATGGAAACAATTTGATGCAATATTGAAATAATATCACTCATGCTCCCCCTAGAACCATGCCTCTATCTCATCCTCCCCCTGGAACCATGCCTCTGTCCTTGCATCTGATAAATCTCTCCCCCTTTGTCATCAATCGCAAAGGTATCTTTCCATTCGGGGCTACTCCCCCTGACTGAACTGTCCTCTTATAGTGCTTCCTCGTGTACATCTAAGACATATAAGATAAGCATTCAAAATAATTCATTTTGGATTAGAAATAACTCTGAGTCTCTAGCGAATATACTCAAAGGATTCTTGTGGAAGTGGTTTCGTAAAGATGTCTTCCACTTGTTCTTTTGTGCCCACATACTCAACTCTTATGTTCTTTTCTGCAACCTGTTCCCATAAAAAGTGATACTTGATAGGAATTTTCTTCGTCTTGGAGTGCATCACCAGATTCTTTGAGATACTGATGGCGCTTGTATTATGAAAATAGATTGGAATGGGATCATCATACTCAACCTCTATATCTGTCAGAGTTTATTTCATCCAAAAACCTGTGTGCAACATGATGCTGCTGCAATATACTCTGCCTCGGCTGTAGATAAGGATATTAATGATTGTTTCTTTCTTAGCCATGATACTAAACACTCACCCAAGTATAATGCTGCTCCACTGGTTCTTCATTGGTCATCAATATAACCTGACCAATCTGCACCTGTGTAGGCAATAAGTGATAGATCCTTTCCTTTTAGATACCATAATCCAAACTCTTGTGTTCCTTTGAGATATCTAAAAATCCTCTTCACTACTAATACATGTGATTCCTTTGGTCATGCTTGAAATCATGCCACTCGTCCAACTGCCTGCATTACATATGGTCTGGATGTTGTCACATATAGTAGGCTGAAAATCATTGACCTGTATTGCCTCTGATCTGTAGACTTCAAATCATCATCTTTGCTCAACTTGCAACTGGTTTGCATGGGAGTGATAACTGGTTTTCAATATTCCATACCGAACCTTTTTAGCATTTCTCTAATATACTTGGTTTGAGAAATAAAAATTTCTTGGTGGCTTTGGCATATCTGAAGTCCCATAAAGTAGGATAGATCTCTAAGTAATGACATTTCAAATTCATTCTGCATATCTTTTGCAAATTTCCGGCTTAACCTATCATCATCACTACCAAAAATAATATCATCAACATAAAATTCAATTAATAAAATATTGCCTTGACTTACCTTGATGTAGAAGTTGTTGTTTGTACTTCCTTTTCTGAACTCTGCCTACTGCATATACTTATCTAGTCTAGAGTACCATGCTCTAGGAGCTTGTTTTAGACCATACAAGGCCTTCTTTAATTTACACACATAATATGTGTTTTCTAACAACTAAAATCCTTATGGTTGTTCAATGTAGACTTCTTCTTCAAGTTCCCCATTCATAAAACCCGATTTTATGTCCATTTGATAAATTTTAATATATTTGGAGCATGCATAAGCTAAAAGCAAACAGATTGCTTCCATTCTGGCAACTGGGGAAAATGTCTCTTCAAAGTCGATTCCTTCAACCTGTGAATATCCTTTACATACAAATCTAGATTTGTTCCTTGTAACCTGTCCATCTTCATTCAATTTATTCCTGAAGACCCACTTTGTGCCGATCACATTCTTATTCTTTGGTCTTGGAACGAGTTCCCAATTTTTATTTTTCTCTATTTGATCTAATTCTTCATCCATGGCCTTATTCCAAGATTCATCCTTACTAGCTTATTCAAAACAGTTTGGTTCAATTGTAGATAAGAGTGCTAGGTGTGTTTGTTCTGGTGAACATATTCTTCTTCTCTTGCATCTTTGTTTTCGATAATTTGATCTGAAGGATGATTCTTCTGTACTCGTTTATTGGGTGTCTTTGGAGACACTTGTTGAACTTGCTCTTCTTCTTCTGTCGGATTCTCTTCATCTTCCTCTTCTACTTCTTCTTCTAATGGTTGTTTCATTGATTCATTTTCTTCCTTTGATTCTGGTCATCTTGTTTCATCAATTGTTACGTTGATGCTTTCCACAACTTTCTTCAACCTTAGATTGTAACACTTATTTGTTTTCCTTAAACTTGAGTAACCAACAAGTACTCCTTTGTTCACACGAGAGCCAAACATTTCCATTCCACCATATTCTCTTTTGATATAGCATTTGCTTCCAAAAAATCTAAAGTTCTTTACATTTGTTGGTCTTCCTTTCCATAGTTCGTAAGGAGTTTTTTTAGTGTTGTTTCTGAGCATTACTCTGTTTTGAATGTGAACTGTTGTATGCACTACCTGTGTCCAAAAAATATCTATCAATTTCGAATTCATTAACATTGTTCGAGCCATTTCCTATATTGTCCTGTTATTTCTTTCAATAAGTCCATTTTGTTGAGGTGTCCTAGCAATAGAGAATTGCCTTTTTATTGCAGGATTGTTGTAGTAGTCCATAAATTCCTTTGAGGTGAACTCTCCTCCATTATCAGATCTCAAGCATTTGATTTTTGAATCCATTTCATTTTCAACCATTTCCTTGTAGATCTTGAAGTTTTCAAAAGCTTCTGATTTATTCTTGAGAAAGAAAACTGCAGTCATTCTTTTATAATCATCAACTAATAACATGAAGTATTTCTCACATTTTAAGCCCTTTATTTTAGTTGGTCCAACTAGATCAGTATGCACAATTTCCAGTGGTCTTTTCATTGAATATTCCTTTGACTTAAACACGGTCTTTGTTTTCTTTCCTTGTTGACAATGCTTGCATAAAGTGTTGGTTGGTTTCGTGATCCGGGGCATTTCTCTGACTACTTCTCTTTTGCTGACTTTGACAAGGTTATCAAAATGTATGTGTCCCATTCTTCTGTTCCATAGCCAATTTTCATTTTCCTTTTCTAGACAACACTTTTCATTTCCAATTTCACTTAAAACATATATGTTGCTTGAAGTTCTTATATCTGTAGCGACCAATTTCCCTGAACCTTCTTTTCTTATCTCACCCTTTTGTGAATCGAAAGTAAATTTATGACCTTGGCCACACATTTGACTCACAATTAGAAAATTATGTTTCATATCTTCTACTAGTAGAATATTTTCTTCCTTTTCATTCTTGTTTCCAGTTCAGACTGTGCATTTTCCAATGATTTTGGTTGAATCATCATTTTCGAAGGAGACTGTTCCATCTCTTTCCTTTTGTAATGTAATAAACTTGTCTCTATCACCTGTCATGTGTTTTGAACATCCACTGTCAACATACTGTTAGCGATAATTCTTGTCTTGGGCATGATAGCATTCAGATCTGCAAGTTAGACGAGAAGCGCCTGAGCGTAGCATGGGAAAATCTCGTGTTTCGTCTTCCAATCAAGCGAGCGGGCAAAGTATGTCTTCAATGGCCAGGATCTATGTATAGAGCAGATCAACGATCGATGGGTAATCGCGGTTAGCGGAGTTGCGTCAGGATTAGCGCAATGGATAGCGCTTGTATATCACCAAAAGGATCTCAGCCGTCCATCCAGAGGGGACACCTGGCAGAAAACAGAGCCATCTCAGTGCCTCGCTCATCGCAGCTCCAATGCGCAAAAAACAACTCCATCATATCCCGATTCACGAAGTAGCGAGAGCATTCTGGCCCTGGGGCCCACTGCAATGTCAGATGAGTTTGGGACTGTCAGATTTGAGGGACGCGTGGTGCGCGATCAGGCTCCTCGTCTTTTCGCCCATCGCGACTTCGAAACATAAGGACCATCCTCCTCCCAACCGCGAGTCGCGAAGCACCGAAAGCATAAGAGTTGGGGCTCGCGACATCCATGAAGCATTTTCAGCCGTTCATCCAAAAAGGACACCTGGCAATAAGTTGAGTCGTCTCGACATTTATCTCGTCACGACTCCAAGGTGAAAAAGGAAACTCTGTTGTGTTCCGATGCACGAGATGCCGGGAGAGTCACGGACCTGGGCCCACAAAGGTATCGGGTAAGTTCTAAGCCGCTAGATCTCAGAAGGACGCGTGGTGCCAGATTAAGCCTTCTCGGCATATCGCTCATTGCAATTCCAATCAACGAAGGTTAGTCCTTGCATATTCGTGAATGCTGAAAGCATATGGTCACAGTCCATGGTCACTTGAGGAAAGGAAGGAGCTGCATAAAGAAGGTCGGAGGCACCGAGTTCAGTTGCAGAGAAGATCATCGCAACCTCTAAGTGCCATCGGATCCGATCTCCTTACTGTTCTTGCCTGGAGTAAATGATGGTAGGTGCGGGTGGTTGAGACTTCCACTCATTCGTTAAGTGAGGGAATGGAGGTTCTGGCAAGCCGTCTGCCCGAGGAGGTCCTGTGTATCTATTTTCCTAGAGAAACCATGCCGAAGTCCTCGACTCGACAGAAAAGTCTGCGCACGCTAGCCCAACACTTAATGGCTCAACTAATCTCCTTACAGGAGCCATGCTTAGTTAAGATGGTTCTTAAAAGAAGACATTAGTACGAGTTTGATTGAAGGGACACCCGACTTTGAGTGACTGTACACACCTCTGTGAGGTGAAGTTTCCTGAGTATATAGACTCAGTTTTTGTATTTTGTAAGCATCGATGGTTGAGCAGAGCTCCCGATTGTAATGTTTAACTGCTATTCTAGCTTTCAGCTTATGCACCTGTAAATGAGATTTCTTGTTTTATTATAGACAATTCCTCTTACTCCATCTAATATTCGTCTCCTGCTTAGAGAGTTCTTGATTGACTGAGTCACGCGAGTTATTGTGGTTATGTTATGATAAAAGATTTATTGTTGCATTGCTGCATTCTCTGGCTTTGCATTTGAATGTAAGATGATATCGCATTTAGACGTTTTCTTCCTCAGTCTGTTAGAAACCTATTGTTTATAACAAACCTCCACTTTTCTCTTGTACAAGTCTTCCGTCTGTTCACCCTTTACTACAACTCACTTTCTGAAGTTTACGCAAGACCTCACTTGCTCATGCATACTTGGCCTTGTTTCAGAGTTGGAACGATATTGTTTTGAGTTGGCTTCCATTCGGTCACCCCATATACAAACCACCATGACATAAAACTGATGGGCGTCGGGCTCTTCTCCTGCTAGCAATCCAGGAGTGACTTCCATCGCCAACATTTCTGGTGCTGTTGCCGGGGACAAAGTTGAAAATTTTCCCCGAGTTTGAACGACAACGATCAACTGATTCTGAAGGTGCATCAGATATCAGAATTATCAAGATTGCTACTGTGCACCTAGCGACTCCATTGTGACGACTCCGCTGTGGCGAACTTGTCATGTCCATTGTGGATTTCAGAGGTAGACACACGCGGTCCAATCCTCAGCTGCCTTTAGCTACACCTGGAACTGATCAGGAGGTAGTTCATGAGAAAAGAAAGGCCTCAGAAGGAGAAGCTTCCACCGAACCTAGTAATATGCAGTCTCCTTTTGTAGAAGCTCCATTCTCTCTGCCTCAGTTTCCTAGTAGATTGTCTTTTGAATTTTCCCGTTTCCTGAATTTCGGGAGTGTTCCTGTTGAGTTTTCTCCTCCCGGTCTGGGATTGGAGGGAGAAATCCTTGTCACTCCCCTCTCCTCTGAAGCTGTACCTTAGCGTAGACCTAGGACCACAAAAGTTTTCCCCACTCTTGCACAAGGAGGAGCACCTTCTAACTTGAGCTCGTTAGCTTTCTCCTTGAACCCGCTTTTGTTTCCCACTCCACTTCGAGACTCATTTCCCGCAGCCCCTTCGCGAACTCCTTCTCCTCCAAGTTCTCCACCACCTAATATTCCTATGGCTGGTGCTAACCCCCCTATGACCAGAATGGAGGCTATTATAGCCGCTAGGTATGCTCCCTTATGTTACCTCAGCCCCTCAATGCCCTCCCGGCAGAAGGTTACCTCAAGCAACTACCCAAGTTCACGGGTGAGGGGGGTGTAACTACAGATGAACACCTAGAAGCCTTCTACAGTTTCACAGATGATAATGTCATCATGCATGTAGACATATGGATGAGGATTTTTGTCCATAGACTCCAAGGCGAGGCTAGAAAATGGTTCAAAGTCCTGCCTCCTGGATCTATTGATGGGATCAAATCATTAGAAAATGCCTTTTTGAGACAATGGGGAGATAAAATGGATTTCATGTATTACATGACAGAGTTTGGGTCATTGAAGAGAAAGGAAGGAGAGTCTGTCTCCGACTTCTCCAAGAGATTTAATAAAATGTACAACAGAATCCTTGTTGAGATAAAGCCCTCCGAAACCTCTGCTAAGATCACTTACTCCAGCTCTTTTGATCCTAATTTCTGCCTATTGCTAAGGGAGAGAAGAGCTGCTACGCTGGCCCACATGCAAGATGCGGCCGTGGAGGTAGAATCCAACATATTGGCCGTCAACCGACTCAGGAGCGCAGGTGATAGAAATACGTCCAAGAACAGGCCTAAAGCCTCCTCATCTAGTTCCCCTCCCCTACCCCAGTAGACAGATGAGACTGCTAGAGAAATAAAATCGCTTGCTGCCAAGATGGAAAGGTGTGAGTTAGAAAGGAAGCCCATGTACAGAAATCCCCAGAACACTGATAATAGAGGTTTCAGGAGACCTAATAACAATGGACCATAGGCCTTCCCAAGGGAACAAAGGGAAAAGTATAGGGAGGATCAAAGGATTCAAACCCCTCTCCAAAATAATCTGGTTACTCATGAGGAAGGAGAGGAGATAGACGAATTCGACCCTGAAATTCACAGTGTTGAGGGAGATCCTCCTTTTCCCCATTTGACTCAGTCTGCATATGAAAAATACCTGATGAACATTCAAATCCATGAGCTAGGTAAAGGAGAAAGGGCCGAACACACCTCTAACAGATACAATCTCAGGCCGAAAAGGAAAGAAGGAGAATTCGACAACCCAGACTAGCCCCTCATAGCAGAAAGACCTACTAAAGCCGCAACAACTACTACTAAAGATAAAAGAGCTCAGAGTTCTTTTCCAGCAGTCAAAGAACCCATCACCGAGGTAAGGGAAGCTCCTAAGCCCATTCCATCCTTTAGTCTTGAACATTAAATTCAAAAAATCAGGATCCCTGTCCCCCTCTCAGAGCTAGTAAAAAATGAAGATTTTAAAAGATCCCTCTCCAAGCTGCTACAATCCGAGCCTCCCCAACCTCCCTCTGACTCAGTAAACCTTCAAGATGAAAAACCAGTCGTCGTCTTAGGCCCCATGGTAGATGATAGAGATGACTCATCCCCCCCCTTCTACACATCCCTGAACATACATGATAAAGTACTGCATAACTGCCTCATGGATTCAGGAGCCTCTCATAACCTTATGCCCAAGGTAGTCATGGAAGAATTGGGACTGGAGGTGACAAGAAATTATCATGATTTATATTCTTTCGATTCAAGGAGAGTACAATGTTTAGGAGTCATCAAAGACCTGGTGGTTTCCCTGTTTCAGTTTCCCATGAAAAGTGTGGTCATGGATATTGTGGTAGCCGACGTGCCCCCCAAATTCGGTATGTTGTTGTCTAGATCGTGGATCAAAAAGCTTGGAGGGACACTACAGATGGATCTCACATATGCTACCATCCTAGTCTTTGGAGGAGAACAAAGAAGGTTATACAGAGAAGCCCAGCTAGCCTATATTGTCAGTGATGAAGCAGACCCCACCAATCACCCCATATTTGCACTTGACACCGACTTGGGGTCTAGTTTGTTGCAGCTTACCGATGCCCCTGAAAGATCTTTACAAATCAGAAAACATCCCAGCCTTGATCATCTGATTTCCCCTCAAAGCCCCTCCATGTGGAAGATGTTTTTTGATGGAGCTTCTTCTAGCGAAGGTGCCGGCGCTGGAGTGGTTTTCATATCACCTTCTCAAGAAGTCGTGTCTCTGTCATACAAGTTGGAATTCGAAGCCACCAACAACGTGGCAGAGTATGAAGCTCTTGTTCTGGGTATGAGGGCTGCAAAGGAAATGGGAATTGAAGAGATAGAAATATTCAGAGATGCTGAGTTGATTATTCAGTAGGTAAGGAATGCTTACCGTGCCCATAATCCCTGGCTCAGGAATTATTGGAATGAAGTATGGGACCTTATTGATAATTTCTTCTTAGCTTTTAACATTTCTTTCATTTCGAGGGGAGAAAATACTTTGGCCGATTCTTTAGCTGTCTCAGCTAGTTTGCTCAAACTTCCTCTGCCGCCTATGGTAAAAAATGATGTTGATATAAGATATAGGCCCTCGGTGCCGGACAATGTCAAGCATTGGAAGGTGTTCGAGGATGATTCGGAACTCGAGAGGTTTCTCCAATCCGTGGACGAATTTTATGCGTTTCACATTGATCAAGATCTCGATCCAGAAGGTGACCCTCACCCCGAGGTGTTTTTAAACAAAATTGCTAATCATCGGATTATCCAGCTGCCTAGCAATCACATCCCAAGAGGACTAGTCCCTTTAGAGAGACTGTTCGATGGGAACAATGTGGCAGTAAAGGGAAAGGTCTCAGATGAAGATGATGCTGATACAGCCGAATGCAACATTGGCACGCAGGAAGAGCCCAAGTTTGTTAGATTATCAAGCAGCCTGAACAGTGAACAGAGGGCCGAGTACACGGAGTTGCTGAGAGAGTTTGCCGACGTGTTTGCTTGGACCTACAAAGACCTCAAGACATATGACACATCTGTCATTGAACACAAAATCCTGTTGAAGGAAGGAGCTAAGCCATTCAGGTAGCAGCTGAGACAGATAAATCCCATGTTGCTGCCGATCATGGAAAAGGAGGTCAAGAAGCTGTTAGATGCCCATATCATCGTCCCTTTGAGATACTCCAAATGGGTGGCCAACCTGGTTCCAGTAAGAAAGAAAAGCGGAGAAATCAAGCTTTGCGTTGATTTCAGAAATCTGAACAGAAGCTCGAAGAAAGACAATTACCCCCTGCCTAAGATGGAACACATACTGCAAAGGGTAACTGGTGCATCCAGGATATCTATGATCGACGGGTTTTTCGGTTATAATCAGATATCGGTCATGGCCGAGGACAGGGAAAAAATGGCCTTCACCACTCCTTGGGGCACATTCATGTACGCCAAAATGCCATTTGGGCTAATGAATGTAGGAGCAACATTTCAGTGAGCCATGGATATAGCCTTCATCGGGGAAAAGGACCAGTTTGTAGTGATCTACCTAGATGACATCACAGTCTTCTCCAAGTCAGACAAGGAGCACTGCTGCCACTTGAGAAAGGTTTTCCTGAAGTGTCAGAGGTATGGCTTATCTTTAAACCCCGAGAAATCTTTATTTACTATGAAGGAGGGGAAGCTATTAGGCCATATAGTATCAGCAGATGGAGTGAGAATTGATCCAAGTAGAGTATATGCAATTCAGACCCTGTCACTTCCCAGATCTAAGAAGGAAGTTCAAGCCTTTTTGGGAAAGATAAATTTTATGAGGAGATTTGTCTCAAATTTTTCCGAGCTAGTAAAGCACATCACAGCCATGCTAAGGAAGGGAAACGAAGTGAGATGGACCGCTGGGCCCCGGGCATATTTTGACCAAATTAAGAAGGCATTGACTGAGGCGCCTGTGCTAATCAGTCCTGATTATTCCAAGAATTTCCTGATTTTTTCTTTTGCTTCTTGTGATACAGTGGCGGCGGTCTTACTACAGAGAAATGAAGAGGGGCGTGAGCAGCTCATCGCCTTCTTCAATAGGGCATTAAGAGATGTAGAGAGTAGGTATGAAATCATGGAGAAAAAGGCCTATGCCTTAGTGAAAGCTCTTAAATCTTTTAGAGTCTATGTATTGCATTCAAAAGTAACAACATATGTTCCTTCAGCTTCCGTGAAGGACATCCTTGTACAACCCAACATAGATGGGAAAAGAGGCCGATGGATCGCTAGAATTCTGGAATTTGATTTAGAAATAAAGCCCACCAAGTTGGTTAAGGGGAAAGGTTTAGCCAAGCTATTGGCTAAATCCAATTGCGAATCCTTGGGAGTTAGTTTCATTAATACTCGCCCAGGATCACAGTGAGCTAAGTCGCCCAGCCAAGACTCTCAAGATGGCTTATCGCTGGCAGAATGTGCTTGGTATTGTGACATTCTGTATTTTCTGCAGAATCTGAAGCCGCCAGATGGAATGGGAAAAAGAAAAGCAAGGGCTCTAAAGCTCAAGGCGGTCAGGTATTGCCTCATTGATCAAGCCTTATACTGGAAAGACCCTCTAGGGGTGTTTCTGAGATGCCTGGACCAACAAGAGGCCCAACAGGTTATGTTTGATTTTCATAGCGGCCTTTGTGGAGGTCATCATTTCTGGAAAACCATAGCTCACAAGATACTCCGAGCTGGTTATTACTGGCCCACTTTATTCCCCAATGTCTGCAGGGAGATCAGAGCTTGCACCAAATGCCAAAAGTTCTCAGGAAAGCAACAGATCAAATCCCTGCCATTAAAGCCCATAGTAGCTTCGACACCTTTTCAGCAGTGCGGGTTGGACTTCGTTGGAGAAATTCATCCTCCCTCGAGTGGTTAGCACAGATGGATCCTGACTGCAACAGATTATTTCACCAAGTGGATAGAGGTTGTCCCCATCAGAAGCGCATCACACAAAGTAATTATCGGCTTCCTGGAGGATATCATAGCTCGATTTGGCTGTCCCAACAGGATCGTCACCGATAATGCTGCTTATTTCAGATTTGAACCTCTTATTGAGTTCTGTGAGCAGTTCCAGATCTCGCTAATTCACTCCACCCCCTAGTATCCCTAGGGCAATGGTTTAGAGGAATCCTCCAACAAAATCATGATAAAGATCATCAAAATATTGTTAGAGGATAAAAAAAGAGCCTGGGATTCGAAGTTGAAGTTTGCTCTGTGGGCCAATTGTTTCACAACGAAGAAGTCTCTGGGCACTTCGTCGTTTCCACTAGTCTACGGAGCAGAGGTGGTTTTCCCTACTCAACTCACCCTACCTGTGGCGAAGTTATTTCAAGACTATGAGGGAGAACCAGATCATATGATCAGAAGAATTCATCAGATAGTGGAAGTGCAGCAGATCAGAGAACAAGTGAGGGACGCAGCTTACAGTCATCAGCAGAAGATCAAATGACCTTTCGACAGAAAGGTCAGGAAAAAGGAGTTTGAGATCAGGCACTTGGTATTTAAGTGGGATGCACCCAGACAGGATAAAGGCAAGCACAGCAAGTTCGATGCCCTCTGGATCGGCCCCTTTAAAATCTGTGAGATTTTCTCCAACAACACATATGGGTTGCAGGATCTGGAGGGTGAAGAGGTTTTCAACAGCCCAGTCAATGGGCATTTTCTGAAAAGGTGTTTATTTTGAGCCTTAGACGGCTCCTCTGTTTGTAAATATTTTCCTGTTTTCTTGTTTTATTTCCTTTTTTCATGTTTTCCGGCTTAATAAGTGACTCCATAGCCCAATAGCAAGGCACTGAAGATGCAGAAGAAGTTCTTAGAGCATCGCAGGGACGACTCTATCCCCCATGGAGCCTAATGTTAGCGATAATTCTTGTCTTGGGCTCGAGAGCATTCGAATCTGCAAGTTACATGAGAAGCGCCCGAGCGTAGCATGGGAAAATCTCGTGTTTCATCTTCCAATCAAGCGAGCGGGCAAAGTATGTCTTCAACGGCCATGATCCATGTATAGATCATATCAACGATCGGTGGGTAATCACGGTTAGCAAAGTTGCGCCAGGATTAGCGCAATGGATAGCGCTTGTATATCACCAAAAGGATCTCAGTCGTCCATCCAGAGGGGACACCTGGCAGAAAACAGAGCCATCTCGGCGCCTCGCTCATCACAGCTCCAACGCACAAAAAAAGATCTCCATCATATCCCGATTCATGAAGTAGCGAGAGCATTCTGGACCTGGGGCCCACTGTAACGTCGGATGAGTTTGGTACCGTCAGATTTGAGGGACGCGTGGTGCGCGATCAGGCTCCTCACCTTTTCTCCCATCGCGACTTCGAAACATAAGGACCATCCTCCTACCAGCCGCGAGTCGTGAAGCGTCGAAAGCATAGGAGCTGGGGCCTGCGACATCCACGAAGCATTTTCAGTTGTTCATCCAAAAAGGACAACTGGCAACAAGTTGATCCATCTCGACGTTTCGCCCGTCGCGACTCCAAGGTGCAAAAGGAAACTCTGTTGTGTTCCGATGCATGAGATGTCGGGAGAGTCCCGGACCCGGGCCCACAAAGGTATCGGGTAAGTTCTAAGCCGCCAGATCTCAGAAGGACGCATGGTGCCAGATTAAGCCTTCTTGGCATATCGCTCATCGCAATTCCAATCAGCGAAGGTTAGTCCTTGCATATTCACGAACGCCTAAAGCATATGGTCACAACCCATGGTCACTTGAGGAAAGGAAGGAGCTGCATAAAGAAGGCCGGAGGCACCGAGTTCAGTTGCAGAGAAGATCATCGCAACCTCTAGGCACCATCGGATCTGATCTCCTTACTGTTCTCGCCTGGATTAAATGACGGTAGGTGCGGGTGGTTGAGACTTCCACTCATTCATTAAGTGAGGGAATGGAGGTTTTGGCAAGCCGTTTTCCCGAGGAGGTCCTGTGTATCGATTTTCCCAGAGAAGCCATGCCGAAGTCCTCGACTCGACAGAAAACTCTGCGCACACTAGCCCAACACTTAATGGCTCGGCTAATCTCGTTACAGGAGCCATGCTTAGTTAAGATGGCGCTTAAAAGAAGACATCAGTACGAGTTTGACTGAAGGGACACCCAGCTTTGAGTGACTGTCCATGCCTCTGTGAGGTGAAGTTTCTTGAGTATATAGACTCAGTTTTTGTATTTTGTAAGCATCGATGGTTGAGCAGAGCTCCCGACTGTAATGTTTAACTGCTATTCTAGATTTCAGCTTATGCACCTGTAAATGAGATTTCTTGTTTTATGACAGACAGATCCTCTTACTCCATCTAAGATTCGTCTCCTGCTAAGAGAGTTCATGATTGACTGATTCGCATGAGTTATTGTGGTTATGTTATGATAAAAGATTTATTGTTGCATTGCTGCATTCTCTGGCTTTGCGTTTGAATGTAAGATGATATCGCATTTAGACGTTTTCTTCCTCAGTCTGTTAGAAACCTGTTGTTTATAACAGACCTCCACTTTTCTCTTGTACAAGTCTTCCATCT
>WSFP011495417.1:0-14387 GCA_009831015.1 Picea engelmannii
TTTAATAATATAAAATATAACTTTATCTATTCTTATACTTTCTCACCTACCAAAATTATAATAATATTAATACATTTAGTCTTTCAAAGAATACTTTGATTTTATTGATCTCAAAAAACCATAAATATCTTCATTCAGTGTCATTTTACTTTATGATTTATAAATTGCCATTATAATTAACCAAATAACTGTAATCGATTATCATATCAAACTTTTCCACGGAACTGTGACTCATACTTTATCGGTTACATCCATTATCATATCAAACTCATCTCGACGGAACTCTAACAAATATAAATACTTTATCGGTTACATACATAGTAATATCAAACTAATCCACGGAACTCTAACTAATACTTTATTTTTGTCAATGCTTTGTGTCCTCTCCGTACGACCACTGAAACAACTTTACTACTTAGTATTATCTTAGGAGCCCAAAAGTGTTTTCGGCAATGGTCAATAATAGACGCCATTCATATTCTTATGCTTAGTTTCTTGAGCAATGTGTGTAATTCTTACCAACTTCACATGCTTAGCTTAACACTAAATGCTTCGCTTGTTTAAGCTATTTATAGGGTAAAGGGAGTGGCCATTCAAAATATGTCAAGATATTTAATATTAATAGGGTTACGTAAATAATATTGAAATGATTGTATTCGTTTCGCTGTCTACAAAGGTTACGAAAATGTTTGGCTTTTCATTCTCCTGAAACGTATGTCTAATTAATCTATATAAATGAATAAAGCTTGAGAATTTTGGATTTGCCCATAACGAATCATATCTGGTCTCGTTTCAACTTTTCCAGTTATCTTAGATACGATTATGAAATATTGGATTTTTCGTCGTTTCAATTGTATATCTCCTTCACTTGTAGTAATTTATCATTCGATGAATGAATAAAGAATAGGTTGTTTTCTCTGACCGAAAGAATTCAAATAGAATAATAAAATGTTTTCTTTGTTCAGGAATTAGCTATTCCTCTCCCTCATTCTTCTCCTAGTGTGAGACTTCTGATTTCTTACTTTTAGGTTTGGTTCAATCAATATAGTAGCAAAATTTTTGACATGTAACTATGATAGCTACCTACTCTCACCCGAAAAATGATTTGGAACCAATAATTGAACCATGCAAAATAGAAAAACCCATGATTGAAGGTGATTCTTCGGGTGAAGGTAGCTCCACAAAATATCAAGCCGACGAAATATTGTTGTGACTCCACGAATGAATGGGCTTCTACCTAATGTATGTGGGCTTCTACCTGGGGTTCATATGGGCTTCTACCTGGGATTGAGGGTCTTACTGGTTAATGCTTCTACTAAGTAGGCATCTCCCTCGAGTAGATGATTGGGTTCCAGGGGGTCTAGACTGGTGTGGGCTTCTACTATGGGGGGGATTGGGTTGGTTGTGGATCAATCCTCTAGTCCTGTTTATCTGGGTTGTTTACTTTGGTCTCGTTCCAACTATTGTCTAAAAGTTATCCCTATCAGTAAGGCAGGCTCGATACCAACAAGAGCAAAGGCCCTCGACCTAACCTATCAGGCGCTCTCCCTCTCCCTATCTACGGTATCGATCGGTAAGACTCGATTGATAGGGAGCATGCTCCACTGGTCCGTTATTTTTTTATCCAGGTGGATATCGGTGGCCACCCACCTATTCCACGAGCTCAAAAAATAGTTTTCCATCTTGGCAGTTTTTCGGCAGTTTTTTGGGTTCCAAACTTTCGGGGTCGTGCTGACGCCTTAACGACATTTTTTGGGGATTTGGGGCCTAGGTGAATGCCAATGGCAATGACCTAGGCCAGTCAAAAATTGTTCTTCTCAGTTAGAGCTTTCCAACGATGTATCGAGCGCCCCAAACAGAGATCGTATGCAAAAGTTACGCCCCGGGGAAGTTGACGTATCAACTACCCCCATCAGGGCCCGCAAACCTTTTGGTTTTCATCTTCCGGGGTTAGGGTTTTGGATTTTACTTATGTTAAAAAGGCCTTTGGAGCCTCATTGTAACAATCATCTTCTTGCGAATGAGAGTAGTCGTCACATCTCTTCTCAGAGATAAGTTGCCACCATTCTAGCGAGTCTTTCACTATGTATTTTTACAGTCTTTGTACATTTTCACTCATTAATAGAAATTGTATTATTGTATCTCTGTGTTTATGATTGCATCTATGATACATTTATGTTATATTGTTGGATATCTGAGATATCTCTGTATATTTCTTTATTAAATCTCCGCTCTCATTTCGTGTCGAAAATAATCCGGATCAATTTTGACTTGACTCTAAACCCCAATGCACTCGTTGTACATAAGATAGAGGGCCTTTGGGCACCGGAGTCAACGAGGGGGAGGGAGTGAGCGACGACCAACTCACCTCGATCGATGTAAGGAACAACGTCAGTTAGATATATCAAGATAACATTAATTAATGCCTTCACTATATATATTCTACGTCATTATCGACCTTTTGAACTATATCATCTTGACAGCCAAAGCCAAGCGTATTTTATAAACATCAACCCTTTCTTCCAGAATTAAAGAATAAGGACGAACTTGTGGGGCCACTGCATTGAGATAGACTCAATCCATGGCCCTTTCATTATTCGTTAGCATTCTTAGTTTGTTTGAGAAGTCAAAGTCCCAACTCCTTCCCTCCCTCTCGAGAGACTGACTCCCTGTGTTGGTCGGACTTGATTGGTTGGCTTGGTATACCAGATCGCTATCGCTTCAAGTGCGTGGGTCTCTCACTCACTCGGGCACCACTTGCTGGTCGCTTCGCTTTCTTCAATTCACGAGTGAAACGATTATAAAAGAAGAACGAACCACTTGACTCAGGAACAGGAGATAGAGTCAATGGAATGTTCGGTCCCGCACGCGGTTAGGACATATTTTCAAGCCGAAGACACGGGTTTGATTCCCGTATGGGATATGTGGTGAAACAGAAATCTTGGAATCATGACAAAGTTGTTTGGGAATGTGGTGCTTTGTCGAATCGAGCCACTATCACAAATCGAAATAGAAAGATGAATCTATGTGAATAGAATAAATCCTTGGGACAGTCACTTCTTCATGTTCGTTCTCCAACTCCTTGACCCCACTATTTCTGGTCCTCATCCCGATCGGTTATGGAATTTATTCTTTCATCAATGATTTTCTCAAATTATTTATAAAATAAGAAGAACAAGATGAAACGGATGGAAAACGCCTCGAGCAAACAATGCCATGGCTCTTTTGTTGAAGCGGACCCTGAAGATGAAGCATGACCAAATAATGGCTTTCGATGCCAGTCTCTTTATAACTACCATAAATTGGTTGGTATTGGGAGAGGCGGGATTCGAACCTACGAAGAAAACCTCCAACAGATTTACAGTCTGTCGCTTTCAACCACTCGGCCACTCTCCCCTTCTTGCTCCCCCTCAATCGGTTCCTGAAGAAGAATCAATAAGGTTTTCTCATATTTAAGTAATTGTTATTAACTTGGGAATTGCAGGAGTTAATATTATATTTCCTTACCTTTAAAGGCCCTCGCCCTCGAAGGGCGAGAGTTCGTTCCTCGCCCTTCTTAGGTCGGGCGAGTCACTTAACATACTTCACCCTTCTTAGGTCGGGCGAGTCACTTAACGTACCTCACCCTCTCCCTTTTGGTCGAGCATTCATTTCTCACCCTCTCCCAAGAGAAGCTTCACACTAAAGCTCCTCACCCTCCTTCGTCGGGTGAGTGGCTCGTAAAATCGCCCCTCGATCTCCCTTTAAAACGGTCGATCGAGTGATAAGTCCCTCTCCCTACTAAAGGTCGAGCACTTTGTACCTTGCCCGACCATCGGGAGGGCAAGCAGGTCGGTTCTCTCTCCCTTTGGTCTATCGAGTGTCTAAAGACAATAGCGGCCCTTTGGTCGCATTTCTCACCCTTGATTTTGTTTTGCATTTCTTCCAGTCATGAATTATATACGTAATTACGCTTTAGCAGACAATGTTATTATTATATATGTAATTATGCATTCACAAATTCTCTATGTAATTACGATTCAAGCCCATTCCTCTAGTTGGTCACATCATAATGTTCATCCTATTTACAAGCCAAGCAACATCTTTTATCCAAATAATTATTGAATTATCATGATTGACCACACTTTAGCCAAACTTTATGCTATAACTAGTGAGATGTTAGGCGAAATGTGTGCGTGAACAATTAATCTCACAAGTGTCTCTTCCTCTCTCTATGCAGTGTATTTTGTATTATGGTATCAAAGCTCAGGTTGAGCCATTGAAGCCCGTGCGCAGAGAGAGAGAAATGATAATATGTCAAGAAAGGGCATGAGTTGTTTGTTGCTCTTGAAAGTGGAACCGCAGAGCTGCTCATTGTTTGTTGTAGAAGTTGTTGTGAGGACGATTTATGCGAGAGTGTTTTCGTTGAGAGCGAACCTATTTGAGTGAGGAGCTTAAGCAATTGTTGTTCAGTCTTTTGAGCAGTCGTGTGATTCAGGGCTAGATCATTGGAAATTCTTGCTTTTTTTGAATGGTTTATGAGAGCAAGTTGTCCCTTAATAGCATGGAAGCGGAGATCTAACTTGGATCGTGATGCGTTGGATCAATGTTTGTGGAATCTATAGCAAATTTTCTAATAAAGATTAGTCTAAGTTAAGCCATTATTTATCACGAGGTCGATTTTTTGTTCTAATTGACCCCACGCGAAGATTCAAACGCTAAAGAGATAGCTATATTCTGCAAGTTTGTTGCCACAAAAAAGAGATCAACTGTCATTTGCTTAAGGATGAAGTGCAGTTGAGTGAAGCCACCCCACATGTAGAAGTTGTTGTTGTTGAAGTGTTGTTGCGTTGGAAGTCTACCAGTGTGAATGAAGGAGTCTTTGCAATTGGCATTTGTGAAGAGAAGTGTTTTATATCTAATTGAGAGCTCGTCGTGTGATAGAGCCGACCACCTTTGGTTTTGTGGAGGGAAGTGTTTGTTTTCCACTATCATGGAGAGAAGTATTTGTTGTCTGCCATTTCAGCATACTTTGCTGCCACTACTGTCTGTGAAGCCACCGTGTAGGAACTTGTTGAAAGGAATCGGGGAAGGTGTCAGTGTGAAGCCATTTTTCAAAGTCTGAAGGTATGGGAATATTTTTTATCTTCCTAAGCTGGAAAATCCACTCGTTGAATCTTATCTAAATGAGTCAACAAAGTTGGATGGGGAAAATTATGCCAATTGGAAATTTAAGATGCATACATTGATGGAAGGCTATAATGTCTAGTCAAACCAGAAGCCCTCACAACCACATCAACATCAATTCATGATTGGGAGGGACGAGAGACCAAGGCAAAAGTGCTCCTGAGAATGTTTGTAAAGGATAACATCATTTTGCATATTAGAGACTACAACACATCTAATGAGACAAGGAAGACACTTAAAGATCTGTATCAAACAACAAATGCAAATTGTATTATGTTCCTAAAAAGTAAATTACTTTCAATTAAAATGGAGGAGAATGAAAATGTCAATAACTTTCTTTCTAGAATTAAAGAATTGAAAGACAAGCTTGATGATAGTGGTGAAAAGATCTCTAACATAGATTTGATAATTGTAACATTGAATGGAATGTTAGAAGAAATCATATGTTTATTACTGGTCTTGTAGCTAGAGAAAAAAACTCCTAGTTTGATGAATTAGCATGCATTCTTTTGCAAGAAGAAGAACGAAGGAAAATTCTTGATTACAAGTCTTCAAGTTCAGATTCAACATTGTTGGCATAAAAAATTGATGGTAATGTTAAAAGGAATAATGCATGTTTTTACTGTGGAAAGCTTGGACACTATGCTAGAGATTGCTTGAAAAAGAAATATAATGAGTTTAAACATAGAAATAGAAGGCATACCAGTCACTTTGTTGATAGAGAAGAAACAATGCATGATGATCTTAAGCTATTTCTTTCAGATGTTTCCTTGTCAGCGGAAACCAATGACTCAAATGCTTGATTTGTTAATTTTGGTGCCTCCATACATATGTCTTGTAATAAGGATTGGTTTGAAAATTATCATGAGACTAATAATGGTACTAAGATATATCTTGGGGATGATCGATCACATCAAATTAAAGGATATGACGATGTGTCTGTAACCTTTCCAAATTGTTGTGTTAAACAAATTCAAAATGTCATGTGTGTGTCTTGTATAAAGAAGAACTTAATCTCAGTTTCCACCATAGCAAATCAAGATTTGAAAGTTGAATTTGTAAAGACACAATTTTTTGTAAAAGATATACAGGATCATTACAAGATTATGGCAACAGGGCCCTCGGATGGGGTGACAGCTGAAAACCATGCACATTCAGGAGTTAATATCCCCAGTCGCCATCCCCCCCCCTCCGTCAATTTCGCATGAACTGCCTGCAAGTGAAGGGGACGTTAGTGTGCCTGTGTGGGAAGCTTGAATTAATGCCCCCCTCAAAGCGCGAGCTGGATCATGCCAAGCCTGGTACGATTCACATACCTGTTGTCAACTCGATTTTAATGGAGCACTTACATATCAAAGAAGCGACAAACATGAAGGTAAGCATTGACATTTGTTTCAGTGTTCTGGTTATTGCTCGTCTTTAGTGTTAGGGGTCTCTCTCCCACTCGAATTGTTCTTCCTCTGTATGTCATCACCCCCTCCCGTCTTCTTTCTCTACACTAGACTTCCCAATTCTTAGAGAAAGGGGAAAACCCAAGAGAGGACCGACCTATTATAGTTTTGATGCTCGCCACTGCCATCCTAGACCTCCCGCCAAACCAGTTCTTCCCCCCGCAGCTCAAGGTCACCCTGCTGGCCCCCCTCTAAATTTTCACCAAGCTCCGCCCAAAATTGGATGGAGGATGACCAACCCATGGCGATTGTGGAGGAAGAAATCGCCCAGGATCCTCTTCTAGAACCCTTGCAATCCCTTCTCTTCTCTGCTTCGTACATTTTGGAGCCACCCCTTACTTCCGGTCATCCTCCCCTGGTAGACGACTTGGCAATAGACCTTGGTGGCTGCCCTATTGAGGAAGAACTTCCCACCAAAGTTCAACAGGAAGACGACTTGGAAACAAACATGGGTGGTTGCCCCATTGAGGAAGAACTTCCTACTGAAGTTCAACAGGAAGATGCGGCTCAGCCTACAGGCGACTCTCCACCACCGGTAGCTTCTATTCTAGATTCTCCCAAAACATGGTGCCTCTGTCAGGAGCATATGTAATTAATCTTTGATATGCAATGGGATGTCGAGGAGAATCTTCACCGTCAAACAACCCTTTCTCGGCGCATAGATATTTTGTTCGATGCCTTGTCAAGCAAGCCATCCAAGAGAAAGTGCCCAACATGTTGCCAACCCTTTGTGTTCGCTCTATGACCAACTGAGGATGATGGCAATTCGTGTTCGCCTAAAATTTAAATTCATTTTCTGTTATTTTGTTTTTCTGTTTAGAACAACCATGGTTGTAGATAGATTGTTAAGAAGTTTACCTTGTATCAAACTCAAACATACATTTGACAGAGTGCCACCTGACCTGGTTTCCATTTGTATGGCAGGACAGGTGGCAAGTTTTGATGTGTATACTGTTTTGAAAACTTTTTAAGGTGATACAAACTTTTATTTACAAAAAAAATATTATGGCAACAAGAATCGCAGTTGGCGGACTATACAATCTTGATGTGACAAAGAAAGGTCATCAAGCATTGGCATCTACAACCATATTAACAGAAGAATTGTGGCATCAAAGAAATCAGTTAGGACTTGTAGAGAATTCATTTCTCCATTAAGAGGGAGTGTTACAGAAATAATGTCAAAATGAATGGAACCGTTTGGTTGTGCACAGAGATTACAAAAATGTTTGGTTGTTCGCTCTCCTTAAACGTATGTCTAATTAATCTATAAGTGAATAAAGCCTTAGAGGCAAAATGTGTGTGTGAGCAATTAATCTCACAAGTGTCTCGTCTTCCTTGTGTGCAATGTATCTTGTATTAAATAGAGGGTCTCACACACCAATTTGATGTCTAACTTGACTCTTTTTTTTCCAACAGAAAATTACTCATTATATTGATATATAAATGTATCCTTCTCAAAATATACATATCTTGATCATACCAATACTAGTCCATAGTCCATGCTCACAATCATAAACTACCATTGTACCAAAAGAACCAAAAAATCACCAGAGATGAAAACCAACACGCAGGCTACAAAAAGACACCAGAAAAGAAAAAACCAGTAGCTGCATGCCCCCAAAGGACCTCAAGGTGTTAACCAAACACCTCACGCCCCCAAAGGACCTCAAAGTGTTAACCAAAACATTGCACGCCCACAGTGAGGACCTCAAAGCTCTGGCCCAAAGCCTCTTCTTGCCAAGGAGGAGAGGTCAAGAGAGGTCGGAAAAAACCACAAACGCGTCCATGAGGGAAAAAACCCATCACCCACAACAAATGGAAGCAAATCTGCAGAAATCAGCGCCAACTATGAGCAGACGCGAGACGACGAAAAATAAAAACCCGTTGCAACTAACCCCCGAACCGCCACCATCCCAACTCAGAATAGCCACTAGTGTGCACCCAAAAGCGTGAGCACGAAGAGAAGAGGGAGCCATATACAGAGCTGCGTCGAATCCTCACAAGCTCAAAAGACACCCAAGATCTGTGTGTGGGATGCGGCTAAAAAACCCTAACCGCAGAACCCTCGAACATCCATCACTCAAACCTAACTTGACTTAACTAAAACCTTAAAATTTGATTATTATTATTATTAATAATTACAATATCTGTATCTCTACCAACTTCGTAGACTTTTGGCTTACCATTTGCATATTAATATTGATATGTCAAGATCCCACCCCCGCTTGGCTCTTTGTAAGCTTCACGTGTATTTAATATATCTACTTTATCATTTACGTATACAACACTCTGCTTTTTCTAGACATTTAATTTCCTCTTGTATGTTCAAATCTGGCCTTATCTTGTTCGGGTGAGCATGCATTGTCCATGTGGACATGCAATTATATCTTGTTTTCCTAACCTTTTCAATATCTTGTTTTATGAATTGTTTATCCACTTGCGTTTGTTATTTATGGGATATTGTTAGAGACCTTATTATAAAGACATATTTTTATATTTTCCATTAACGCTTTTCTGTTTGGTGATTCTCTTAAGATCTGGCTTCCAAAGTACATATTTATTCATAAAATCAAGGTTATCCATTTACAAAGTGTTTTGATAGATGGAGTTGCAAAATATTTTTTTAACCAAACGAAGTGTGGACTTTCATCCGCATCAAAGGGACCGAACTTCATTCTCATATAGAAAGAATTATTTCAGATAATGAGTATGAATCAAATATAAAATTTGAGGAGGGAAAAGAGTACACATACCAAAAGGAAAGGAGGGAAAGAGCGTACATCCCAAAAATAATAAAATATAATAAAATAAATGAAAAATTACAATTATAATTTAAATAAATAAAAATAAAATTAAGAGAAGATAAAAATAATAAATAAGTGAAAAAAAATTATAATTATAATTTAAATAAATAAAAATAAGGAAAAAAAATCTAATTAAATTTTTTTATAATATATATTTAAATAAGTAATAACAAAAGTTAACAAGTAACGGCGAAAGAAATAAGGCTTAGGAGGAATATAATGAGAAGCACATATGAAGTAAAATAAGGGAGAAGGTCAAAGAATAAATTACAACAAAAAAAATGTTTCTTTAAAAATAAAGAAAGTATCATTACTAAAAATTGAGAGTAGTATTATTAAAAATTGAATATAAAAATGAAGTGGCAGTTATTTTTGACTCAAAAGGAAATCATGAAATTAAGTTTATTTGATCATGAAATTATGTTTGTTTAGAGAATTGTGAAGTTTAGAATAATGAAGTTTAGATCCAAACTCTACACAAAGGAATCTTGATCTCAAATCTTAATAAGTAAAGGAAACCACTGTGGTAGGTGACTCTATAATAATACTTAGAGCTCTCCAAAGAAAATAAGTAATAAATCGTCTCTCACTAGCTTGGGTGGTCAAAAGCACTGACTAGGAGATTAAGGAATTTGATAACATCTTTTTTTGTGTGTGCTTTGTCATTAGAATGAGTCAAACCTAAAAGCAAATCAATGTGTTTTGTTGAATTATGGGCAATGTATAATAAATGGGGGGATAAGATCTACGGTCTCATTGAAATGGTAGTCTTATGTGGTTACAAGGTAAAGTTCCTCCTGCAGAAAATATGATAATGGATTGACAATGTGGGTCTTAAGTTAACACTCCTTGAAGCGTGGGAATTAATATATTATGCAAGACATTCAGGTGGGTTGATTTTTTGAGGTAAAAGCCATTTTAAAAAAAATTAAAGGGACCTCAATGGGGTTTGGCTTAAGTTGTCTTCAAGTTTTAAGGTGGCTTGGAGAGTACAAGGGAGTTTTCCTTTCCAAGCTTTAAGTTTTCCCCACTTCGACATTCTTCCTCTTTTATGTTTACATGACTTGTTCTTGCGGATGGGGACATTTCATTCTATAGGAAACTGGTCTTAATTAGTTTATACTTTTAGTTAGCATCCCCTTTTGGGGTTTATATTTAGTGGTGGTTTGGTTGTAAAATCAAGTTCTCGAGTCTTCTAGGTGTAGTGACAAGATATAACCAAGCCCTCCATGGAATTCAATGGTTGGAGAGAGATGGCACATTGCACATGCAATGAATATCTTGCATGTGTACTTAAATAATTGAATATAGGGGTTAAGTACTATCTGAAGGAGGTGGGTGAGGCGCATTGTGATTTATCAATGCACACATGAGATGGGATCATTGGTAGTAGAGTTGGAGAAGAAACTATAGGAGATGATTTCTAAAAGGGACACATGTGCAATTGACACAACATGGCATTTAGTCAACATGAGAAAATGGCAAAAGGAGGTAGATTCATTTATGGGTGTTCATCTTAGTAGGAGCATGGATATTGCATTGTAGGTTGATTTTATTTAACATATTATTCAAAGAATGGTGTCTCATCTTGGCATCTTGGACTTAATTTTGGTTCCTCTTATTCAACCAAATTCTTCTTTTCTATCAAACTCTTATTGGACATCCTTATTCTCTTCACAAATCAATGCTCATCTAGGTGAAAAGAGTGGAAGGTAGGCCTTCTAGAAGCATGAGGAAAATATTAGGAAAAAGCGCTAACCTAAAGAGGTTCAAAATAAGTCACAATTCTAATTTATCTTTTAATTTCTTTAGATTCATATGTATTTTTAAATTATAAATTTATTTTAATAGTTTATTAGACATTATAGTTAGTGAGGTGTATTAGATGTTTTTTGTAATCTTGAATAATATAAATAGATTTATATATTTATGGTATTTTTATATCTAAAGTATAGACTTTCTTTTTGTTTTGTATCAACTGCTTAACATGGTTACAATTTTTTTATTTTTAATATAATATTTTAATTATTTTTATAAAATAAAAATACAAAAATGAAAAGGAATTTTTAATATAATATTTTAATTATTTTTATAAAATAAAAAAAATAAAATAAAAGAATCTAAGCATTACTCTGAAAGGAAAGGCAAACTTAAAAAGAAGACAATAACATTACTAAACATTAAGGCAAACTTAAAAAGAAGTGAGTAACATTCCTAACCATTAAGGCAAACTTAAAAAGAAGAGAGTAACATTACTAAACATAAAAGAATCTAAGCGTCATTGCAAAAGGATTGGCAAATTACAAAGTCAAAATATTCATTCGGAGTACAATAAAGATTAAATGCATAAAAAGAAAGATGGTGCAAAGGAGAAAATTAAATAGAAGGAAAGTGTAACGGTTAGTGGAGAGAACTTGGCTAAAGATGACTCATATGAGGGAAAAGGAAATAAAATAAGGGAGGGAAAATAGGGATCTAAAGGTAAGGTAATAAATAAACCAACCAAATGTAATGTAAACTGGAAAAGGAAGTTATAAAAAAAAAAAAAAAGAAAGAGATGGAAAGGAATATAATAAAAAGATAAAGATGGGTATTATCACAAGTAAAATGAAAAAATAAGTAAAAAGATAAATGTATGGAAGAAATAAAAGTGAAGAAAAATAGAAGGAAATTAAAAATGTTAAGAGGAAAAAAAGAAAAAGAGGATAAATATTAAATAATGGAAAAAAAAAGGTGTTTGGAAAAAGATATAAAGGACTCAAAAAAGGTGGGAACCAAAAGGGATAAAGGATTTATGATGCAAGAAAAATGGGGGGGGGGCAAAAGAGAGGGAAAGGACTAGAGAGGAATTAATGTGTGTAAAGGATTTATGATGCAAGAAAAATGGGGGGGACAAAAGAGAGGGAAAGGACTAGAGAGGGATTAATGTGTGTAGAAGCAAAAGGGGTAAAGGATTTATGATGCAAGAAAAATGGGTGGGATAAAAGAGAGGAAAAGGATTAGAGAGGGATTAGTGTGTTTAAGTAGAGGAAATTCTTTGAGGGAGTGAAGACAATTTAGGATAGGATGCCATTTTTAGCTCATCTTATCATCATCTTCATTATGAATGTTACTAGGTTTTTTTTTTTTTTACAACCTCCTTATTAAGTCTCGTAATATCATGCTAATTATTGTCCAAAATCATGGTTTTATCAAAAATGGATGTGGCATTTGGTGTGAAAGGAGTGTCCAATGATTGTTGATTTAGAGGTAAAATTATGGTTGATGCCAACAATATGATTCTTGAGTCCAATTTTCATAGATCTACTAGTTTGGAAAATATACGAGATTCTATAGAAACAAGGAATTTCATAAATTCCTTGATATGGGAGGGAGTTAGATTTGTCTTTCAAAATGTCATTTTTTAGAGCTTTACGATAATTAGAGATAGTTTTGATGTTCTTATAAAAGCTATTTAGATCCTATATGATCTTAATGAACCCAAAACTACTAACCTTGTTGATTTAGGTGGTTATTCAAGTCTACCACTATCTTAGAAATAGTCCCAAACTTTTTCATATTTATTGTACTTTTGCGGGTCCTACACTGCCAATGTATTTTTCAAGCCCTTTCCATGCGTTTATGGCGATTTTGAAAGCTTGGACATCTATGATGGCTAGGCTCACCAAACACATATAGCTTAGAATAAGCTTTGTAACAATCCAAAACTACTTAAAATGAAGTTCGATGTGAAATTTATGGCCCCAAGAAATTGACATACCAATTAGGTTCCTCGAGGCTTGTATTCCTTTCCCCATCTCAACTCCTAGACTTCGATTTATGGATCTTATGTTTTTTTTCCTCTTAAGGTTTTTAGCATTATGATAAATTATAGTTCCAACTTCTTGTTATGGTCCTTTTGCAAATGATTTCCATTATCAATGTTATTCTCAAAGATAAGCTACCACCATTCTAGCCATTATGTATTGTTATGTACATTGTAGAGTGTTTCACCATTTGATTCATTAATAGAATTTGGTTTTCATTGTAATACTCTACATCAATTTTATATCTCGTGCTCTCTCTACAATATTGTGTCCTTTCTTTTCATGCTCAATCTAATTTGGATTAGTGGTATAAGAGAAATCTACACTCTTTTTTGTACATGTCATCGAATGAGGTTAGGGTATAGGGAGTTGAGCTAGAACTAATCGAACTTAGTGAATATCTCACTCATTGATCCAAGTGGCATGCCATTGTGGATGAAGTAAAAAATATGACATAACTTGAGATCCTATCAAGTTGTTTCTCATGGAATCCCTTGAGTGACAAAGGAATGAGATGATGGACCATTTCATCTAGATCCTTTGGTGACTCCTAACAATGATGGAGGCACCTTCAACAAGAATTCATTTAAAGGAACGATACCCTTCAAGCTACAAGTTAATTTTTATATCCCTTTGTTTGAAAGAAAGATAGATGTAGAAGCTTTGGAGATATAGTTAAATCTACTAGAGGGTTATTTCTTTGTTCGTCGCTTTTCCAACAACGAGAAGAATACCTTTGCACTCTTGAAGTCCCTTCTCCATGTCAAATATTGTTGGGATACTTAATGTGTGAAACATGCCCAAGATGATTTTGAAATGTATGTGAAAGAACTCACTTGGGATGATTTTGGCGATGTTCTCAAGGATGAGCATTTACTGGTTGGAAACCATGAAGACCAACAAACGAGATGGACAACCTTCATCCAAGGTAAGACTAGATTATATCAAGTATGTCGATGTCATGCATACCCTATACACATTTACATATAAATAGAAATGAAGTATCTCGACATTTCTTAACTAGGAGTCATTTACCATTATGATGTCGATATTGAGCACAAATTTTGGTAGAAGGATAAAAAAGAGTTTGGGATCGGAAATCAACCGCAACAAAAGAAGGGTAAAGGAAGCCCTAACTCTTAGAAAAAAGGATGGAGCAA
>WSFP011495420.1:0-14544 GCA_009831015.1 Picea engelmannii
TTTTAGTGGTTTTGTAAATTAATCCTGGATTAAGGGATTAGGGTTTTGGTATCTACGAAATACCTAAAAACATTGTATATATATTGTATGGTGAATGGTGAAATTCGATATAATGAATATAAGAAAGGTTTTCCCGGTTGAGGGTTTCCGATATAAAATTTCTGTGTACTCTGTGTATGAGCTATTGATTCAATTATGTTTTTCTTAAGAATCTATATGCATTGCTTTACTTCATAGGTTTAAAACTTAAAAATTTGACATTTCTTGCACTTATCCAACATTAGTATTAAGCATTCAATATGATTTTGCAATAAGGTAAAAACAGTCCAATCATCAAAATAGGCTTCCAGAAACTTATGTAAAAAATCCTTGAATTTTTCGACCACCACCCTGGAAAAGATGGATGGTGCATTCTTTAGTCCAAAAGGCATCACTTTATACTAGTAGGAGCCCCATTCTATTTCAAATGTGGTCATATGGCGATCTTCCTTGGCAATCCTGATCTGGTGATAACCTGAAAATCCATTTGTGAAGGAGTAAACTTCATGTCCTCTCACATTATCTAACACTTCGTTTGTAAACGGTGTAGGGAAGGGATCATGTAAGAATGCATCATTCATTTTTCTTAGGTCTACACAGATTCTGATCTCCGCTGTCTTCTTGTCTTGAACCACCATGGGGCTAATACATTCCGATTCTTCAACAAGTTCTATGATTCCTGCTTCCAACATTCTATCCAATTCAATCTTGACTTTCTCTTTGTATTTGGGATTCAACCTGTAGGGTCTCTGCTTGACTGGTCTTGCATCTGGTTTCAATGGGATATTCATTTCTCCCATGGGCCCTTTAATTACCTTCATATCAATGAATTTGGTTGGAAACAAATCTTGGTATTCATGCAGTAATTCTGTGATCTTGTCAATAGTGGTATCATCCTAATAATCTCCAACGTTGGCTAGCTTAGGTGCTTGCTTTGTCCCAATATTGACTTTCTTGATTTTAATTGGCTGTCCAATAAAAGGTAGTTTGACTTCTGGTCCTTCTATGTCTCTCTGTCCTTCTGTTTCTGTGAGGTTCAAATTCCTAGGATCATCGTCTTCATCGACATTAATATTGTAACATCCTTGCAATTTCTGAAGAGGCGCAATCCATTCATCCTCTTCTTTATCAACAGGGAGGTTAGGTGCCTCCTCAAATACTTTCTGTCTCATAACTTGTAGAGCTTGGTCTACCATAGGGTGCTGACTTTCAAATAAAAATGTAGCTAAAAAATTCTGAGTCATACGTTGCCAATCTGCAATGGTGAGGTGTAGTTCCGCTTGCAGATACCAATTGATGGGCATTGTGTCCAGCGTGTTAATGAATTTATGTACCCACTTCTCTTGAGGAATGCTACTCCAGGATTCCTCACAACTTTGCACATGGTCCTTCGGACAACTTTGACTTGTGTATATAAATTCACATCCTTCTTCTTGATATGAGAATTACGATGTCATCAAAGTGCGATATTTCACCTAGTCCACGATGTTCTTCTTGTGCCCTCCCCACCATCTTGCGGGCATTTCTTTCAAGGCCTCATCCAGTGCCAACAGTCTATGTTGTACTGGTACAATTTATTCAAATTCCAATAAGAAGGTTTCTAAGTGATTCAAACCATCAAATGTAGGAAAGTTACTAACTTCGATGCCGATCCAGCGAATTTCCCTGGTTAATATAGCACATATCCGTGCATAAAATTCATACATTTTGTTCTGTCAGTTCTCTAGTGCTTCTTCCGAATCTGATGAACACGTGTTGTCACTTCGCCAGCTTAGATTCCCATATGCTGTAGGATTAATGTAATCCTATTGTCTTGTTGTCAATTTGTATATATTCTCTATCTCACATGTGCGGTCTTCTTCTTTAATGGGATCTGTGTATATGAGACCTTCATCAGGATCCAGAGGTGCAATGACCCTAAGGCCATCACCTTCAAATGTCATTCTTCTTTTCTTTAAGTCAACCACAGTAGAATTATTGAAATCCCAATCAATTCCTAACAACGTGGGATAAGGACAACTATCGCCAACTATCTCAATTACTTCTAAGTATACAAACATTATGACCCCATCGATGTCCACAAGGACATGTTACAGTCATCCAAATGGGCTCACATCAACCATTCTGATCCTGATAGGGGAATAAATCAACTTAGGGTTTCCCATCAGGGCCCAGGTTTGCTTCGTCATGACATTGGCTTCTGACCCTAAGTCGAGAACCACATAATCTATATCATAATCTCCAATCTGAGCATTCAGGTGTAGTTCTTTATTTGTCCTTCTCTTTTTGGATACTTGATGTATTGATCTACTTAGTAAGGGATCTATCTTTGCTATCTCATACTCTATGATCAAATTTTGTATCGCTTGTACAACCCTTTCATCCTTTATCAAATTAATGCAAGTACATAAGAATTCCATATGCTTACTTACCTCTTTTCCTTCTCTGGGTGAAGTAGATTGATCAAATGCTAGAGGCATTCCACATTCTCTTACTTCTGGTTGAGCCTTTGATGAAGAATGTTGATCTCTCTCAAATTCTTTCCTTGATTCCTCAAATGTCTGTTTCTCTTTCCTTGGATCAAACTCTTGTGTCTTCTCCACAACTTTTCTAATCCATGATTCTTCTATAATCTTCCTCGGTGTCACTATGTCTTCTCTTGTAGCAACATCTCCTCTAGTGATAACATTGACTCTGGGATCCACTCCACGAGGTTTTGCTGATATTAGTTGTACTTGTTGGTTTCCTCCTCATATCTCCTGAATCTTAGCTAACAGTGCAGGACAATATTCTATGACGTGTTCAAACAAGTTGCATTAAATGCAAGTGGTACAAGGGTTATGACAGTCCCTTGCCAAGTGGCATGTCTATGTGTAGTTATAAAAAATTATCTAACCTCTACCTCGACCCATACCTCCTCCTCTTCCTCTTCCTCTGAATCCACCACGAGGGTTGAAGTTTCAACTTCCTGGGGAATAAAACTGCGTAGTGTTTCCTTCTTTCTGTATCTCTCCTTGAATCCTATATGTATCCCTTGACCTTTCATGCAAGAGATCGTAAGCTCTACATTCCTTCTCATCATGCCCCACAAATTTACAGAATGTGCAGTAGATATTTGTAGGTGTCTGAACATATTTTTTCATGTAATATCATTCACCAGGGTGATGTCTATTTCTACATACCTCGCACCAAGGTAGAGTAACTTGATTCAAAGGGCTCGGAGATCTAGAAGACAAGTATTCATGAGATAGGGGATAATGATCCTTATCGTGACCTTCTGACTTGCATTTAATACACCAGATGCCTTCTCTTTTATATTTTCCCTTATCCTTCTTTATATCTTCGACCCGCAGAGATAAGCTAGTTAACTGACTCAAGATTTGACTCATACCTGAGATGGATTCTCCCATAGGGGCCGATTCTAGTTTCATGGCAATATCCAACACCTCAACCTGCAAAGAAATCTTCTGCTGCATCAGAGGGACTCTGATGTGTGGTAGGAGGGCAATAATGAACCCTTCCTTGTTCTGCTCTTCTGGGATCTGAAAACTCAAACGACCTGTTAAGGTATTAAACCTCTGATCAATCTCCCAAATAGGTTCAACTACTTTCTTCTTGATCTCTTTTATCTCTGTAATGCACTGTGATTCCGACTTGGGTTTCTTGAATTCATAAATCAATGCAATCTTAATGGAATTTAGTGGTTTAGGCTGTGCAACTCCTTGGAAAAATTTCATGTACTAGCACAATGCGCAGTCTCTTAGGGTAGTAATAAACTGAGCTCTCTTAACAACTTCATCAGTGACATTTCTAATACTCCATACAGCTTCTCATAGAAACCAATGTTGATCAGAATCTTCAGATCCATCTCCCCTAAAGGTGGGTAACCTCATCTCATCTTCCATAGATCTTCCTAGGTTTCCTGACTAAATATGTGATGAACTGCTTGTAACAGTTCTCTAAGTGCTCTAATAAATCTGACTACTTTGGTTACTTAATGATTCTAAAACAATAGGAGGAGTAATATTACTTACTTCGACAGTCGATGTGGTTCCTGAAGTTTTTGATTCTTCTCGACGAGGTTCCTCAGTCTTCCCTTCCTCTTCCTTAGAGGAATCTGAATGTTCCTCATTCAATAGATCTTCTTCTTCTCCACTGTAGAACCCTTCTTCCTGTGCTAGTGGTTCATGATTCTACTCAAACAAGTTCACCAAGGGAACTTCTCTGAATATCCTCCCACTGCGCATATGTCCAACCTCTGTGTCCCCGTCACTGTCTGAATTCTTGAACATTAGCTTTTCAATCTGACCCACTACTGTATCTTCAGGATGTTCTTCTCATGCAATAACATCTTGATATTGAACTTCAAAAAGTGTAAAAATTTTCCTCTCGGTCCTTTAAATAAATATCTCTCTACTTGGCTATATGATTCTACTCTATCAATAAAAAACTCGGTGATGTACCCTCCAATGGTGCGATCAAACCAATGATCTACTTCTCTTGACATGACGTTATCAAACCTCTCAACCTTCTTTATTAGTGCCGATGTCCAAACAACAAGTGATCTAGATCTGATCTCAAACTAGGTATCTGCTAATCTGGATAATCACTCATATAACTCCTTATGAATTCCTCCAAAGAAAATCTCATGTATATCAGTGAAGATATACTTTTCCAACCAATCCTCTGTACTAATATTAGGGTTCTTGTTCTGGGCTTATGCAAAGTCCTTTTCTTATTCTTCTATCCACTTCTGAATCTCTGTCTTCGATGGAAACCACCTTGACATTCCCTCAAGAATATTCCTGTCTTGACAATGAAACCATTTGTTGGCACAGGGGAAAACCCAGAGTTCAAATCTAACGGCACACTAACAAGCCCTAACTACTAGCCCTTTTGGCAACACCTACGAAGCAGATGCTGTCTCACCCGAAGTAGAAATAGGGGGTTATAGGACATAAGTGTCTACAACCAAAGGAAATGCAAAGTGGATCCAACACAATAATAACACAACATCTAGATATCATTTACCAACTTAAACCTACTTCACACTGTTAGACCTCAGATCTAACACAATGATGCACTCGCAGAATAATCAGAAGACAAAAGAACACCACATCAATCACACAAAACAACAAGATATACGTGGTTCACTCTCTCCCTAGGGCTATGTCCACAAACCTGTGTTTCTTGATATTATAGGAAAACATACAGTTCTATCTGTGCTCTTAACTTGCATATCTCTCTCTCTCCCTCTCTTCCCCTTTCTCTCCCCTTTCCTGTGCACCCAGCTGAAGATCTCACAATACCCAAAGGCTCTTACTCTCAGCCCTTCATTCTCTCTCACAACAACAATCTCACTACAACAATAATATGACTCCCAATCAACCAACTTTGACCTATATACAACCCTCAAAAACCCAACCCAGGTCCCTTATACCTTTATTTATACATTACAATAGCACACCGACAACCTTAGGTCAAAACCTAGGTGTAAAAACCCTAAATACCAAAATCCTAGGTCAACTTGACCCACGTTTTCTGGGCTTCACCAACCTGTCTTTCCTTCTTTACCGCGAAGTGCTCTAAATCATCCATTGGTGGATTTTTTTGCTTGCTAAGTTGTCCCCGATCCATCTTCCTTGCTGATTTGTTCTCCTCGATCTCCTTGTCCAATAACTCGTTCTCCCGTACTTCGCTCCTTCTTTGACCACTTCGACCTGATCCCAGTCAATTTTCCTTCTGCGTAGTTTTCACTTCGCCGTTTCTCTTACTTTTTCTTTTCTTAATCTATAACCAAGGGCCAACAACCATCGCCATCCCAATTTGAATTTGTGTACCCAACCAAATATAGAGGACAATCAACTGCATAATAAATATCAAAACTAGGAGTGCATTTTACATACCGAAGGATTATCTTTGCAACTTTCTAATGAAGCTCATGAGGCTCTTGCATATACCTAGAAACAACACTCACTGCATAAGAGAGATCAGGAAAGGTATGTTTGAGGTACAATAATCTCCCTACTAACTGTTGATAGAGAGTACTGTCTACCAAAGGAGTAGTCACTACATCCTCCAATCTTATCCCAGAAAGAAAAGGTGAACCATCTAGCTTACACTCTCTCATATGAAACCTATCAAGTAGATCCAGTGCATACTTGGTTTGTGCCATCTTGATTCCTGAAGTAGACTGTGATATGTCAAGACCAAGAAAATGATGCAATAAACCCATATCACTCATGGAAAATATATCATGCAAGGAAGTATTAACCCATGCAATCTCTAATAAATCACTCCATGTGATCATTAAGCCATCTACTTATAGAACAATCAGAAAAAATGAGTCATCATGGAGAAGCATATAAACATTTGGATCTGATTTACATCTATGAAATCCCTGAGAAAGCAGAAAATATTCCATTTTTTCATACCAAGCTTGAGGATCATGTTTGAGCCCATATAATGATTTCTTTAACCTGCATACAAGAGAAGAGTCATGAGCATACCCCTGGGGATGCTCCATATATATCTCCTCCTTAATCTCTCAGTGAATAAAATCACTCTTCACATCCATGTGATGGACTTGCCAGTGTCGAGAAGCCGCAATGGCCTAGACTAGCCTGATGGAGTCCATTTTTGCAACTGGTGAAAAAGTCTCGATATAATCAATACCATGTACCTGAGAGTAAACTTTAGAAACAAGTTGAGATTTATATTTACTGATCTCACCATTTGAATCCATATTTTTCTGAAATATCCATCTTCATCATACAAGATTTCTTCCTTTCGAAAGTGGAACCAAATCCCAGGTTTGGTTCTCCATGAGAGCACTGTACTCCTCATCCATATCAGCTTCACAGAAGGGGTTTCCCATGGCCTTTGTATATGAATGTGGATCTGATGAAAGTGAAATATAGAAATTTATGGGAAGAAATGTCTCTCTGGAATCCAAGGCAGTGGGGGCCTCGAAAAAATGTGATCTCATCCTCCTCGGATCCATCGGATTGCCGACTAGTTAGCTGACATCATGAAAAGTATTTTTGGCCCAGATTGGTAGGCGATTCCGAGAAGCCATGACCTTCTAATAAACCTATGAATATGATACAAATACATTCTCATCATCATTATCTGAATTTATTTAATGAGAATCAAAACCCTCTTCAATTGTTTCATCCAAAAAATCCTCTACAGGTTGATCTGAAACTGCATGTAGTGGACCCTCTTCGAACTTCACACTTCACTCAATAGAAAGTGAATCAATAGAATTTTGTAGTAGCCTATAAAATTTTACACCTTCAGGGTATCCAAAAGATATGCATTCAACACTCTTAGGCTCTAGTTCCCTTTGTTTATCAGATGGAATATGGGCCCATGCACGATAACCAAAAAATTTGAAATGAGATACTTTTGGTTTCTTACCGCACCAAGCTTCTAAAGGAGTGATTCCATTCAGTGACTTGTGAGGAACATGGTTCTAGATGTATGCTACACAATTTATGGATTCATCCCATAGCTTTGGAGCCAATAATTTTGACTGTTTCCGGTTCTTTCTCAATGGCATGCAATTTTCCATCTCTTTTAGTGTCTGGTTCTCTCTCGGCAACATCGTTCTGTTGCGGTGTGTAAGGCATTGTATGTTGGATATCAATGCCCACTTCGGAACAAAGTCGTTGCATATAGTTTTTAACATACTCACCTCCATGATCACTATGAAGGATCTTAATCCTTCCCTCAAATCGATTCTCAACAAGTTCTTTAAATTCTTTAAAATATTGAAAAACTTGAGATTTCAATGTCAAAAAATACACCCATGTGAAGCGAGAGTAGTCATCGATAAAACTGAGTACATACTGATATTTACTGATTGGGGGATCAGGGAAGGGTCCCATGACATCACTATGAATCATATGAAGAGGTGAGGATTCCCTCCATGCTTTTCCTTTGTCAATTGTTTGCTCATGATACTTACCAAGAATGCAACCCTGACAGATCCCATTGGAAAATTTGATTTGAGGCAAACCGATTACCATGTTTTCTTTGTTGATTTGATGTAAGTACCTGTAATTAAATGCCAAAATATATCATTCCATAACCTAATATATTCATTAGTATGAGTAAAAAAATGTACATATAGATTTGGGAATTAAATGAGAGAAGGAATACAATCGAGAGTGATGATCTGCTACACCGTGAGCTACCTGAGACCGTGTTTTTAAGTCTTAAATCTCCACTGAATCTGGATAGAATTCAACCTTTTTTACAGAAACTAAATGTATGATTTGATATATGGAAATCAATTTCATGGACAGTGATGGGACATGCAACACATTATCAAAATATCCCCCTTCCAAAGAAACTATGCCTTTACCACATACCTAAACCAGTGTGTCGTCTCCCATGAGAATAGAAGGTCATGTGCACTCTTCGATGGACAAGAATGATTTTTTATTTGCAGCCATATGATTCGAATCACCTGAATCAAGGATCCAAGTGGATGGGGAGGATGTGACAACCATCAAATCGTGACCATCGCGTGATTTTTCTCTTCCTTTAGTCGGTTTCTCTTCATCCTTCTACCTTGCATTTGTCGGGACCATGAGATTGTTTTGTTGTATCATATTTGACATCTCATATATATTTTTCCTCATACATTGTGATCTAAAGAATATTCATCCGTAGGTTTCGAGAACTTTTCCTTTCTAGACTCGGTTTTTTTCATTTCCCCTTTTTCCGATCTTTGAAATTTGGTTTTCTTGCTTCATTTGATACAAGAGAATGATATCTAGAAACCTTTATGGATCCCATGGGAACTAATTGTTCTTGATATTGAGTTATTCCTTCAATAAAATCATCTAAAGAGGGCATTTTCCACTTCGGAGTTGTTAATTTTGAAGCATGAAACGAGGAAACAAAAACTGAATAATCATGACCTAGTTTTGAGAGAATGGAAAGGATGAGTTGCTCATCCTTTTTCTATACTTTTAAATATTTAAGCAGAAATAAAAGAGATTTAAATTTTGTGAAATAATTTTTCAAAGAATCAAAATTTGACGGATTCAAACCTATGATCTCGTTCTCCAAACTTTAGGCTCGAAGTTCATTCTGTTGACCAAACAACTGTTCCAACTTGGTCCATACCTCATTGGGGGATGATGCAGCGTCAACATGGAAAATAAAGTCTCTTGATATGGAGATACATATCATACCAAAGGCTTCATCCATTCGATTTAAATACTTTTCCTTCTCCACAACATTTGTTGGCTCAACTTCTGTACCCATTGTTATCCGGTAGAGACCTTTGCTTCAGAGAGCAAGGGTGATCTTGACTGTCCATTCAAAGTAGTTGAATGGATTTATGACAATATTATTGGGCTGAATGTGTTGATACATTGATTTTTTCTTTCTCCTTTGATGATCTTTCACCTACAAATAAAACTAGTATACCTCTCCCTCAGATTCCCCGAGGCTCTAATACCATGTAAAATTATGAGACCCAAGTGATCTAGAATTCGATGAGAAAAATAATAATAATCCAATGAATGAATATATATATATATATATATATATATATATATATATATATATATATATATATATATATATATATATATATATATATATATATATATATATATATATATATATAATAATAATTTACTCCACAAGAATGAATGCATTCACAATATATTCGAAATTACAATGAGATCAATCCAATATATAGAGAGGAATTGATCTTGTCACTAATAATAGCAACTGCCACTAAAAGCAGTGTAAAAATGGCTAAAGAACATGCCTAAACCTTTAAAATAGATAACCCACACCTAACATGAGTATGATAGGTTGAAAAGTGTGATTTTACTAACTGATTAGCTAAACATGCAAAGTTTACTAAAAAACGGGGGTAAATTCCTAAAATCAAGGGACAATTTCCTTGATTTAAGGAGGAAGTGTGCTCTCCTTATTTTAGGTGTTTAAACTATGCATGGAGGTTGGAAAAGAGTCACTAAGTGGAGTTCTAATAAAGAACTCAAGATTAACTCCATGCCAATATCCCTAAATTTAAGGAAAACTCCATAAAAACAAGGAAAGTGTCTCATACTCTCTCTAGAAAGTCAAATCAAGTGAGGAAAATGCATTGGGATGCATTAACCAAGGTCTAGGTGCCTAAGACAAGTAATGCACCAAGGGAAATTAGGATTATGCTCTAAAAAACTTACCAAATATGGTCATGGCCATCCTTGTATGGTATCTAGAACCACCACCTATGGTACCGGGTTTATGTATGGTGCCATTACCACGATCAGTGACTCATCCATCCAATCACCCATTCGGTCACACAATTGGAGGAAATATCACCACTACATGAGTATCTACCCTTGTAACAGGGGGAACTGCCACAAACCAACAATTCATACACAAAAATAAGGAACCTTATATCCCTTCCCCACCCTGCATACCACCTCCATGCACATTGTGAAATAGCGTTGGTCACCCTACCAATCTCTGCCTCGCTTTTCTTGAGTTATGGAATCTCATTCCAAAATCCATAAGTACATCTCTACTACCTACACCAGTAGCCCCACCGGCCTCCCTAGAACCTTCTTCCTCCAAACCTCCCAGTTTGAGAACCAAGCATGCATGCTCCATATGCTCTCAATATGGCCATTACACACACCACTTCCTAGCCCTTCCTCAATTTCAGGATACTCTTGCAACAATGCGCCAGACCACATTACCCAAATCATCCCAACCAATATCCTTGGTACAACTAGTTATTAACATTCTCTACATATCTACGTCAGTAAACGAGCACATGGGATACCCTTGCGCATTGTGCCACCAAATGGATCATTACACATATAGTTTCTCACTCATCATTGAGGGATGCACACGCTGGAGGGTAGCCATCCCACCACCAATTGTACCAACCCTGATGAACTCGATAGAGAATGATCACCATCCAAGAAGTCATGGCATACCTTCCCCATGGCTCAACCCCCATCCGTTGACCCCTCTTTCCATTCCACCATGATGCGAGGACTTCCCCCCCAACTCTCTTGTAACACCAGTTTACGAGATTCCCCCTCCTCCATACCACGGTACATCCAGTTCGTATATGGATATTTGATTCATAACATCTACCAATGGTCTCACTTCCCCTCTCATAGGTCCATCTATGTCAGGGATGAATGGAGACATCCAACCTTCACCAATTCCCCCCACAAATTTAGACACCCCACTCTCACCAGTTATAGACTCCCTATACTCCATCACTTTTCAGTCTGATGAAGACATTTTAGAAGTCCTATGCACACCTGATTTCCCATGGGATTCCTTTCATCATAGATCCCTTTTTCTGGCACACAATTCCTTTGAACCACCAATAGACGCCCCTGTCTATACCATCTAAGATAAATATTTCATCCTTTCTGGCCATGTAGACTGGTTCAAGAACCCAATACCCACCCCTGACACATTTGAAGAAAGTAACATGACCAATATCTCACCCACCATCATTATCGACATTTCGGTCAAACCCAATGTCTTGGAATAAATCACCCTAGTCGTAGCATGCTCCCCTGAGGAAATTATAACATACAAAGCCCTCTTCTAGGAGTATCGGGACGTGTTTTCCTGGTCATACACTGAAATTCTAGGGTTATACCCAACCATTGTTGAACATCAAATTGACACTTAGCATGATGTTTCCCTCGTTCGTGAAAATAATGCCCCCTCCAACCCTCCAAAGCCATGGCGATCAAAGCCAAGATAAAAAAACTACGTACAATTGGCCTCATATACCCCATTGCATACACATCCTAGGTTTCCAATCCAGTTCCTGTCAATAAAAAATAGGGCACCATTCGAGTTTGCACAAACTTTCGTGACCTCAACCAAGCTTTTCCCAAAGACAACTTCCCTACCCCCTTCATCGATCAAGTCATCGATGCATGTGTCGGTCGTGAAGTCCTCTCCCTCATGGACATATTTCCTGACTATAACCAGATCCAAATCCATCATGAGGATCAATACATGACCACCTTCACGACTCAATGGGGAACATTTTCCTGTCGTGTCATGCCCTTCGACCTAAAAAATGTTAGTGAAAATTTCCAATGTGCAATGACTTATACCTTCTATGACCTCGCTCACATCATTATAACCTACTTGGATGACCTCACTGCTCGATCCAAGAAACGTCCCCAACACATAAAGGATCTACAGTTAATATTTTAATGTTGTCGAAGATACACCATTTATATCAACCCACTTAAATGTGTCTTCTGCATCACTGCAGGCCACATGTTGGGATTCATTGTGTCCCAGTAGTGCATCAATGTATACCCCCTTAAAGTTCAAGAAATCAATGAAATTCCCCCTCCCATGAACTTATGCCAGTTGCAGATCCTCCAAGGAAAAGCCAATTTTTTGCGATGGTTCATCCATGACTATGCCATTCGATCCCATGGATTCCTATGATTACTCCGTCATGATACCCCGTTTCACTGGGATCACCATTCCCAAGCTACCTCTGACTCACTCAAATATACACTCAGTAAATCACCCTTAATCAACCCCCCTAGACTATGACAGGGATTACATACTCTACCTATCTACCTCAAAGGTTTCCGTCAGTGGATTCCTCATCCAGGTTGATGATGATCAATGAGAAAATGTTATATACTACATTATAAAGAACATCTCTGGGCCACCTCTTAGATACAATCACGAGGAGAAGCTAGCACTAGTAGTCATACTAGCAGTTCAAACGTTGTACCATTATATCTTGCTTCGTACCACCAAAGTAGTCATAGATTCCAACCCCATGGACTACATCTTGAGTTGTCACTAGATCAATGGAAAATTTTCTCAATGGATCATCACTCTATGAGAATACAACCTAAAGTTTACCACCCCAAAGAGAAATAAATCCCTTTTCCTCACCGAACTCCTCATAGACTTGCCATCTAACTCTACATACCCCCCCGATCAATGAGAATTTCCTTGATGAGCATTTATTTCTCATATCATCAATGAACCCATGGTATGACGATATTTTGGTCTACCTACGCACTCAAAAATTTGCCCCACACTTATCTCGGGGCGATAATCGTTGCATATGACACCAAGCCTCATGGTATCTCCTCATAGGAGATGTTCTCTATCATAGAGGCATCGACACACTCCTTCGACAATGCCTCACCCTGGATGAGGCCGATAAATTTTTGAATGACTGCCACAGTGGCGCATGTGGTGGTCACTTATATGGCATGTCCACTACCCAAAAGATCATTCAGTCAGGTTACTTTTGGCCCACATTGTTTCATGACTACATCCATGCAGTTAAGAGGTGTGAAAAATGTCATATATATGCACATAAGGCTCATAAACCCCCTTCCCTCTTACACCCAGTCATCACAGTTGGCCCCTTCTACAAATGGGGCATTGATTTCATGACATGAAACCCTCCATCCACCAATGGACATAAGTACATTTTAGTTGTTGTTGAATAATTCACCAAATGGGCTGAAGATATGCCCATATTCAACAATATGGTCAACAAAGTGGCATGTTTTTCTTCAACCATGTCATATCTCGCTTCGGGTCCCCCCTACAACTAGTCTCCAATCATGGAAAGCACTTCAAAATGAATTCTTCCCAGAGATATCAACGAAATTAAGATTCACCCATGAGTTTGCCTCACCCTATTACCCACAATCCAATGGGAAAGTCAAGGCCATCAACAAAGTTATCAAAACTATGCTTCAACGAATAGTTGACACACACAAGACTAATTGGCATCATATGATTTTCCCAACTTTATGGGAATATTGGGTTGTTATCCACAATTTTGGTCATTGTGATGATGTCATGGTGATGTCATGATGATAGAAAATCAAACTCCTCATTAAATATCTCCTTCCTGAAGAGGGTTGCTCTTATCTATTTCCAGAAATCATGTTTTGAAGATAGTTCGCAGGCTGCATATATACTCTCCTGCGAGAATGATACATTTCCGCATGCTGCATTCAACTAGGGTGCGAACTTTTCACACTGTAATCATTGACAGGGTGAAAACATCTTTTTACAAAGGAAAAAGCTAAGATTCTCGAGCCTTCTAGAAGGGAATCTTCTAGAAGGGTGAGTTGGTATTCGAATGGTTGTTCAGAAGCTGGCATTCCAGATTTGTTGGGATCATTCTTATCCTAGAAACTAACCTATTCTCTATTATAAATTGATGAGAATACTCATGGAAAGGGTTAACAAGAAGTGGGCAAGTTTGAGATATCTATTGGAGAATTGGTACATGATTGTATGGAGAAGTGATGCTACAACAGACAACAGCAAGGTCATCATGAGTAGTTGATTTTCTTCATGCATGAGCAAGTGTGTGTGTCAGAACTAGAAGCCATCGAAAGGAGATCTACGACATCAAGGATCAGGTTGTATATTTCTCTTTCAGTTAATTCAATACATGAATATGTCCCTTTCCCATAATGA
>WSFP011495421.1:0-14815 GCA_009831015.1 Picea engelmannii
ATCAAAAGAGGAATGTCTTATTGCCTTGAAATCCCAAGATAAAGAACATCTTTGGTATGTTGACAGTGGTTACTCAAAACACATGACAAGAAATAAGGACAAGTTTTTGTACTTAAATAAACAAAAGGGTAAAGTTACATTTGGTGACAATGCTTCAGGTAACATACTTGGGAAAGGCATTGTGAATTTGGGAAAAGACAAAGCCAAGAATGTGTTGCTTGTTGAAAATCTGAAACCTAGCTTATTAAGTGTCAGCGAAACCTGTGATCAGGGGCACATTTTCATCTTTGATTCCCAGAAATGTGATATTAGGAGAAAGGACTCGGGAAAATTGGTTGGTACTGCTCCTAGAACTCTTGAGAATGTATATATACTAAATACAAAATTGAATGAGGAATTTCATATAAATTTAGTGGTTGAAAGTTGGATATGGCATAGAAGATTGGGGCACATTAACTTTGACAAATTAGTGAAAGTCAGCAATCTTGGGGCAGTAAGAAACTTTCCAAAGATCAAAAAACCCTCAAATCCTATGTGTAGACATTGTCAACTAGGGAAGCAAACTAGAATAAGGTTCAAAACAAAAGAACACTCAACCTCAAAACCTCTAGATCTTTTTCACACCGACCTCTATGGACCTACAAGGACCAAAATTTCGCAAGGAGAGTCCTACTTTATGTTGTTCATTGATTATTTTACTAGAATGGATTGGGTATGTTTTCTCAAGGAAAAATCAGAAGCATTTAACAAATTCAAATCTTTTAAAACCCTTGTTGAAAATGAAACAAAGACAAAACTCAAATGTCTTAGATCAGACAATGGTGATGATTTCACCTCAAAAGAGTTTGACCTCTTCTGTGAAACTCATGGAATTAAGAGACAATTATTTGCTGCCAGAACACATCAACAAAATGGGATTGCTAAGAGGAGGAATAGAACAGTCCAGGAAGCTGCAAGGACTATGCTCAATGAAGAAGGATTATCTTATGGATATTGGAGGGAAGTTGTAGGCACAGAAGTATACATATTAAACAGAGGTCATCTCAGGATTAATAGTAATAATACTCCTTATGAACTATGGTTTGGGAGAGCTCCTTCAGTAAAATACTTCAAGGTCTTTTGAAGTAAGTGTTATATCAAAAGGCTTGATGAGAATCTCAGAAATTTTGATGCTAGATCTGATGAAGGTATCTTTCTTGGATATGCTTCTACCAAGAAAGAATACAGATGCTACAATATTAGATTACATAAGATTGTTGAGAGTTCATATGTTAAGGTGGATGATTTAAAAACAATGAAGATCAAACATCAAGAGACCATACTTGACAATGAAGATGAAGATGATGATGGGTCAGTTGGTACACAAGCAGAAGAAGAAGAAGAGAATAAAGAATAAAAGGAAGATATACAAGAGGATGAAATGGATACCAGAGAAGAAGAGGAAGATATTAGAGAAGAAGAGATAAGAGAAGAATCCCCAAGAAGAGACACAAAAACACCCTCAAGAATAACTCAAAAGAAACATCATGAAGACTTGATTATTGGAAATAAAAGCAATGGAGTGCAGACAAGAAGACAATTGTTGTATCAAACAGAAAGAGCATGTGTGTCACATATTGAGCCCAACTCAATCAAAGAGGCATTCAAAGATTAGAATTGGGTCAATTCTATGAATGAAGAATTGGACCAGATTGAAAAAAATCAAACTTGGGAACTGATTCCAAGACCAAAAAATAAGAATGTCATTGGAACTAAATGGGTGTTTAAAAAAAAAGTGAATGAAAATGGGACAATAATCAGGAACGAAGCCATATTGGTATGTAAAGGGTATGCTCGGGTTGAAGGGGTAGACTTTGAAGAAGCCTTTACACCTTTGGCCAAATTAGAGTCAATTAGGATGTTCTTAGCTTTTCCCAGCTACAAAAAATTGAAAGTATACCAGATGGATGTCAAGTCAGCATTTCTCAATGGAAATTTAGAAGAGGAAGTCTATATTGAGAAACCGAAAGGATTTCAATTAACTAACAAAGGAGACTATGTCTGTAAACTAAAGAAAGCACGCTATGGGATAAAACAAGCACCCGGAGCATGGTATGCAAGGCTAGATTCTTATTTACAAGTACAAGGCCTCAAAAGAGGATCAGCAGACAATAATCTTTATTGTAAAAATTTTGGTGATAGCATGATTATTGTGGAAGTATATTTTGATGATATTATATTTGGGAGTGATGATGAAAAAATGAGTAAGGACTTTTCCAGGAAGATGCAACAAGAATTTGAAATGTCCTTGCTTGGTGAACTGAATTTCTTTCTAGGATTACAAATAGTACAGTCCGAAAGGGGAATCTTTATCCATCAGTCCAAGTATGTTAAATATATGCTTAAGAAATTCCAGTTAGAGGATTGCAAACATGTTTGTAAACCTATGACAGTAGGATGCAAACTAAGCAAGGAAGATGAGTCCAAGGTTGTAGATCCAAAAAACTACAGATAAATGATTGGGAGTTTACTCTATGTAACAGCTTCCAGACCTAATGTCAAGCAAGTTGTTGGAATGGCGGCTAGATTCCAAGTTGCACCAAAATATAGCCTTGTTCAAGTTGTGAAAAGAATCTTTTGGTATTTAAAAGGAACCATAGATCTTGGTTTGTGGTACCCTAGAAAGAATCCATTCTCTTAAATGTCCTATTCAGATGCAGATTGGGCAAGTTGTGTAGATGATAGAAAAAGTACAAGTGGAGGAGCATTCTTCTTGGGAGAATCATTGGTAGCTTGGAAAAGCAAGAAACAGTCCTCAATTTCTATGTCTACCACTGAAGCTAAGTATATTGCAGCAACAGAATGTTGCACACAAGTGGAATGGATGAAACAAACCTTACAAGACATCAAAGTAGTGTTTGAAGAACCCACTACTATCTACTGTGATAATACAAGTGTTATAAGTCTCTCTAAGAACCATGTCCAGTACTCCAAAGCAAAACACATTCCAATAAAATACCACTATCTAATAGATCAGGCTGAAAATAAGAACATTAAATTGGAATATGACCCAACGCAAGAATAGGTTGCAGATATTTTCACTAAACCCTTAAGTAGAGATGTATTTGAATATCTTAGGCAAAGATTATGAGTAGTCTCTCTTCCAAACTAATATCTCAAGAAAATAATGCATCAATTGGCATCAATTCAAGGGGAGATAGTGATCAAAGTCAGGGGGGAGTCATTCAACCCTTTTCCCTTGATGTCAAAGGGGGAGAAATGAAAATAGTATTGTCATCAATGTCAAAGGGGGATACTGTTGGCAATATGGCAATACAAGTTGGCATTGATGACATTGGAATTCACAATAGATATGTGATGATGATAATAGCATTGATGGAAATGGCATTGACATTATTGACTCTACTGCATAATCATGACTGGAATAGGGATACTAATGTTGCATACATTTTAGATGTGTTGAAATTAAGAGAATAAATTTAACCATTAAAACAAAGAGAACCATTCAGTTTGTTGATTGGTTCCCCACGGGATTCAAGTGTTGAATCAACTACTAGCCTCCCATCATTTTTCCCAGAGGCTATCTCTTCAAGGTTCAGAGAGTTGTGTGCATGATCTCAAATTCGACCAGTGTTGCAAAGGTGTTCTCGAGAATCAATCATAAGTTCGATCTCATGTATTCCAAATGAGAATTTTTTCATTCGTATGTGGGCAAGGGTATGGAAGAGGGTGAGTTTTCTAAGGCGCGTGAATTTCAGAGCTCGAAATTAAATCGACAAGTAGAATCCATTTTGAATACTCAGCAATTGTCTAATCAAGTGATCCACGGTGTCGATTGATTCATTCAGTGGGATTTATCCCACATTGGAAGTGTGGAAAGGTTCATATGGGTTTATAAAGACCGTCCTCACTATACCTATTCGACGCATAGTGAAAAGGTATGGTGGGGACTCTAGGTGTTTGGACTTCACATGAGGATCACCATCTTGGAGCCCGGAACGACCTGTCAGGCCCCCTGCCTTTTGGAAGAAGTCACAACAATCGTTGATTTACTGAGGAGATGATCTCGTCCGTTGGATTAATATTTTTTTTAATACATTGTTGAAGCGACGGTCATATGGGTGATCGAGGTTTTAAAACTTGTTAGTTATGTTTAGTTGGTGGAACTTGCAACGGCAGAGAGACTGCTATGTATATCGGTAATTTTGGCTTAATGCCAATGTTGGAGGATTACTAAGTTCAAATGTTTGTGAATAAACATTTGGATGTTGAGACCATTGTTCTTGTCAGAGTTTTTGGCATACTGCCAATTGTGGAGGTTTGCCAAAACTAGTTAATGACCTACACAACACAAACACAAAGACAGTGACTCGGATAACATCACATTATTTGATGAAATCCCTGGTGTGATAACTACAAATCATAATTGATATTTAAATAATAATTTAGATGCTTAAATCCTGAAAGTATCGATTTAAGGAAGTATTGTGATGTTGGTTAATATTTGTATTACACATCAACATAGTCATTAGATTTGAGATGTAGATCTAAGAGATGTGTAGTTATAAAAAGTCATACTAATGATTGTGTTACTTAAAACAAGGGTTATGTAATCTTAAATAAAGAGATGTGATGTTCATGAAAAGTTGTGAAATTGAATAAACAGACATGTTGTTTTAATGAAGAGTTATCTTGAAGACACTTATATGTGTGCTAAGATGTGAAGGAATTTGTGGGACTACAACAGAGACATTGAAGATCAAATGCAGAAAGAGATAGAGCAGCAATCATGATATCCAGTGCATGATACAAAAGATTTATGGATTTATGAACTGAGGGTGGTTGGGAGGTGCTAGGGTAGGTTGGAGCTTGCAGGGGAGTAGGTGCTTCCTTGTCAGTTGTAGCTGACTAAATAGGGGGATGTAGCCTCCTACCAGTTGGATCTGGTAAATAGGCGTGTGGGTGCATCCTGATCAGTGGGTGTTGATCTAAAGAGGAAGAAAACATTGTCCTTCTATTGTAAATTGTAAAACAAAATTTTTCAGTTAATAGAAAATTGTTTGTGGTTTTCCCAATTGGGTTCCACAATAAAACATTGTGTTCAAATTTTGTTTGCATGTTTGCAATACATAATTAACAAAAGTAAAAATTTGATAAAATTATTGTCGTTGATTCACCCCCCCACCCCTCTCAGTGACAGGATCTGATCCTTCAAATATTTGTGTATATATGTGATTGCAATTGTTTTCTTTTCTTTGGTAAATATTGGCTAAGGGTTTTCCTTGGGACTAAGATAAACCTTATTATAGTGGGATCTCTGCAGTACTGATTCTTGTGGTGAAAAGAAATGGAAAGTAATTCAAAGATAGAGATCAAAAAATTTAATGGCCAAAGTTTTGAGTTGTGGAAGGTCAAGACAAAAGACATTTTGGTAGACAAAGATCCATGGGTCGGTGTGGATCCAAGTACTGCACCTACAGGAATGTCAACAAAATATTAGACAAAGATAGATCAGAACGCTAAGAGCACAATCCGGTTGTGTCTCTTAGATTCAATATCATTGAATTTGTCATGGGAAACTGTAGCCAAGGCATTATGGGATAGGTTAGTGGATTTGTATTAATCTAAGTCCCTGGTAAACAAATTTTTCATGTGGAATAAGTTGTACAAGATGAGGATGAAAGATGGAGATTCTATGACAAAGCATTTGAACACCTTCAATATTGTGGTAAGTCAATTATTGTATGTTGATATTAATATTTCTAATGAAGATAAGTCTATCAACTTATTATGCTATTTACCAAACTCATGGGATAGTATGGTTGTGGCCATAGATAGTAATGAAACAACTTTAAGTTTTGATGATGTGGTCTCATCCTTGTTGTTGGAGGAGATGAGGCGGAAAAACATGGAAATATAGAGAAAATATTCCTTATTTGTAAGAGGATGCTCCCATGAAAGAAATTAAAATAAGTCCTCAAGTGGGAAATTTAAATCTAGAGGAAGATATAAATCTTAAGGAAAATTTGTAAAGGTATGTTGGAGATGTGGAAAAGAAGGGCATTACAAGAAACAATGTAAATCCAAAAGTGTTGAGAGAGGGGAGGGATATGATGATGCCCCTTCTACAGAAGAAAAAACCTCCACGGATCAAGGAGGGGATGTGTACTTGGATTCTTCAAGCACACATGAAGATCATGAGGCATGGTTGGTCGACTCAAGTGCATCCTTTCATATGACTCCTCACATGGAGTGGTTTTGCAAGTATGAAAGGTATGATGGGGGTGATATCTTTCTAGGAGATGACTTGACAGCCAAAATAATAGGACAAGGAAAAGTTAAGTTGAAGCTCATAGGTGGTAGGATTAGAACACTCCCTAGTGTTCTATACATCCCAGGAATGGCGAGGAATTTGATCTTTGTAAGCAAGATGGACGATGTCGGTGCAAAAATAGTCTTTGAAAAGGAAACCTACAAGATGTTTCAAGGAGAAATGGTGTTGTTGAGGGGATTTTGGATTGGAACTTCATATAAGTTGTTTGGAACCACTATTAGTGACGGGTGCAACAGTTCCATTTTTTCTGATATTGGAGCTTAAGAAGGAAAAAATTCTATAGTCTCTAGAGAAAAGACTATGTCGTGGCATCAAATATTGGGGCATATCTAAGAGAATGGCCTTTGAGTACTACACGGTAAAGGTATGGTTGAAGGTATGTCTAATTTCTCTCTATATTTTTATTTATATAAACTTTTCTTATATGGCAACCAAAATCGGGTAAGATTCTCCTCTAGTGCTACAAGGGCGTAGGGAATATTTCAGTTGGTGCACAGTGATGTGTTTGGACATGTGTCAACTCCATCACTGGGTAAATTTGTGTATTGTGTCTCATTTAGAGGTGACTTCTCGAGGAATACATGGATTTATTTCCTCGGGAATAAATTTGAAGTCTTTGAAAAAATTAAAGAGTTTAAGGCTCTTGTGGAGAACCAGACAAAGAATAAAATTAAGGTGTTGAGGATGAATAATGGTGGAGAATTTTGCAAGAATGAATTTGAGGAATTCTATAAAAAGTGAAGTATAGCAAGATAGAAGACTTCTCCATACACACCTAAAAAAAATGGAGTTCCAGAAAGGATGAATGGGACGTTGATGGAAAAAGAAAGGAGCATGTAAAATGGTGCCAAGTTAGGACATGAATTATGGGCAAAGGGTGGATATTGCATGTTACATGGTAAATCGATCACCTTCATAACCATTGGATTACATGACTCCATAAGAGGTATGTTGTAGAAAGAAACACTCTTTTACACATCTCAATATTTTTGGATGTGATTCCTATGTACACATTCCAAAGGAAAATAGGATTAAGCTGGATAAAAAAAGGACAAAAAGTGTATCTTCAATGGCTATAAAGATGGTCTAAAAGGTTATTATCTTTGGAACCCAGAAACTAAGAAGGTAGTATATAGTCAAGATGTGGTTTTTAGAGAAATCAAAGATGTTGTCAAACAAGAAGTCTTTCCAAGATTGACAGAACCAGATAAAATAGAGTTTGAATTGAAGGATGATGAATCACACTCTACAAAAGAACAGGAATCAAAAGAAGAAGAACCTCATACTCTGATATTTAGGAGATCGGTTCGAGAAAGAAGGAAACTAGAAAGGTATACTCCACCTTATTTTCATTCTAATTTTGTTTTGTTTATTATTGATGATCATCCTAGAATTGTTAGGGAGGCAGTGGATTCAGAGGATGGAAAACTCTGGAAAAATGTCATGATCGAAGAAATGGAAGCCTTGGGTAAGAATGAGGCTTGGGATCTAGCGTAGTTTTCTACCGGAAGAAATCTCATTGGAAGCAATTGGGTATTTAAGAAGAAGTTGAATGTAGGGGGCAAGGTGGAGAAATACAAAGCTCAGTTAGTAGAAAAAGGCTATTCCCCGGTAAAGGGAATTGATTTTGGTGAAATATTTTATCATGTTGCCAAGTTAACTTCTATTATATTTATTTTATCTGTTGATGTTGTTTTTTATTTTGAAGTAGAATAGATGGATGTGAAGACAACATTCCTATATGGGGATCTGGAAGAAGAAATCTACATAAAGCAACCAAAAGGATTTGCCGTGAAGGGAAAAAAAGAGTTGGTATGTAGGCTGAAAAAGTCCATGTATGGTTAAAGCAATCACCAAGGATGTGGTATAAAATTTTGATACTTATATATTGGGACTTGGATTCACAAGGAGCAAAGTCGATCACTATGTATATTTCAAATTAGTTAGTGATCGTATTATTTATTTTGTCTTGTATGTGGATGATATGTTGCTAATAAGAAACGACAAGGAAATTATCCAGGATGTGAAAACTCAATTGTCCTATAAATTTGACAGGAAATATATTGGTGTTGAAAATTCTATTCTAGGAATGGAAATTAAAAGAGATCGGGAAAACATAAAACTTTGGTTGAATCAAAGAAAATATGTTGACTCAATATTGTGAAGGTTTAATATGTAGGAATGTATACATGTCAAGGTTCCTATTCTTGTAGGTGTAAACTTATCTACAAATCAATGTCCCAAGACACGGGAAGAGGAAGAGGACATGTCTCTTGTTTTGTATGCTAGTGTGGTTAGTAGTTTGGTGTATGCAATGGTATGTACTAGACCATACATTGCACATGCAGTGGGAGTTTTGAGCAAATATATGTCAAAACCATGGAAGGAGCATCGGGCAGTAGTAAAGAGGATTTTTAGGTATTTGCATGGCACTAGTAGTTATGGATTGTGCTACCAAGGAAGACCAGGATTGGATAGAGTGTTGGACATGTACATGGCTTTATTGATGCATATTGGGTTGGAGATCTGGATCATACAAGATCTACAAGTGGGTATGTGTTTAACCTATTTGGAGGAGCAATAAATTGGATGGGCAAAAGAAAAATTGTAGTGGCACTCCCAACTACAGAAGTTGAATACACAGCATCCACTCATGCAAGCAAGGAATCAATATGGCTACAGAGATTGTGTTCAGGTATTGGGTTGGTACAACAAGCAGTAAGGATATATTGTGATAGTCATAGTGCAATCTTTCTGGAAAAAAACCCAGCTTATCATTCTAAGACAAAGCATATTGATGTTAAATATCACTTTGTGAGAGACATGGTTGAAGACAAAAAGGTATTTTTGGTGAAGGCAAAAAACTTGAAGAATGTTGCAAATTCACTTACAAAGGTTGTGAGCACTGAGAAATTTTATTGGTGCGGAGAAAAAATGGGCATTACTGCCCTAAATCATTGATCAAGAAATTTTGCAGCCCCCGGTATGCAAAGGAAACAACAAGTGAGAGAATGTTGGGTGTGTGTTATATTATTTGCACACAATTCAATGAGAGGGGGGGTCACAAGGGGGCATGAAGGACCCCGTGGAGAGAAAAATCATCAAGAGGTTTTTTTCGAGCAGTTTTTCTTTGTATGGTTTTTTCCTTTAGCAGACGGTTTTGTGGTCCATGGCAATGTAATTCTAGTTAAGGAACTACGGTTGAGTTCTAATCCATGGTTAATGGATTATTGGTTTTTGGGATGCCACGGGATCCTATATATATTGTATTGTCAACTATGAAGAGACATAATATAATTAGAGGTGTGGCTCTAAACCAAGTTGTTGGTTTTCTCGGTTGGGTTTCCAGGGTAAATATATGTGTATATGTGTGATTACAATTGTTTTCTTTTCTATGTTAAGAATCTATGTGTGCATTCAATTATTGTAAAAGTTTTAAAACTTACAAGGACCTTGATCCTCTCTCTCTCTCTCTCTCTCTCTCTCTCTCTCTCTCTCTCTCTCTCTCTCTCTCTCTCTCTCTCCTAAGAAAAGCACATAGCATAGGCCTCACTTTCTAGATGATTTTCTCTTGTATTTGGTTTTCATAGGGTACATCTTATGTTCACTGTGTGGATTATGTTATTTGCATAGCTTATTTCATTTCAATTTCAGTGATTTCAATATTTCCATGCATTAAGCGAGTAAAATTTAATTTGAATCTTAAGTAAAGAACTGCATAATAACAGATTGCAAAAATTTATTAGATATGTTGTGACGAATTGTTCCAATGAAATATCCCCAACGACTTATAAATCGTGTATTTTTCTTTATTAGTGATCAAATGCATTGAATCCTTATTTTAGGAAAAAAAATAAGGTCTCGTTCATTTATGGATAACCATAATAAAATAAAATATGAAAAATTTGAAGTTTAATATTTAGCTTTTAAAATTTTCAAGTTTTTATATTGTTATAATATGAAAAGAAATATATATATTCGAGAAGGAAAAAAGCATAAATTTTATTTAATTTACATTTTGAGGAATACATGCAGGGGCATGCATTTAATTCCTTTGTCTTATAGCCATCAAAAGATCTAGCATCATAGGCTGAGTACAAGGTCCACAAAAAAGGAGCCCAAAAAACTCCATACAAAAACTATAATTTGAGATTTCCTGTTTTTACAGGATTCTAATGGGTCTACATCAAAAAGAACTCTGAAACTCTAAAAATTCTCTATGGATGATATATGTGAGGAAAGGGGAGCCTTCTCCCAATATAGTAGCTATTCCAAACCTTAATCCAATAAAGAGGCAAAATAAACACTCTAAGATCCATGAGCCAATGCAAAAAGAAACAAGACTTGATGAAGAACCCCGTCTGGTCAAATATGCTTTATAAATGGTCAGTGGTAATGCTCGAAGCTTTGTCCATCCTTGAACTCTAATATGTGCCACTTCCCGTGAGCCATGAACGAACCTTCTTTAGATAATGAGTATGCCTTGAAGTACCTTTCCCTGTAGACATGTTGGAAGGACAGATTTGTGGATATATTTGCAATTGTAAAGACTTCATCCAGAATAGGCAAGACGATAATATTATGACACTGTTGGGATTTTTGCAACCAGTTGATGACCAGCATTGAGTCACCGAAAATTCATAGGTTTGAGATCTCCTTTTCACTAGCAAAGGTGAGTAGAAGCTTTAGAGCCAAAATTTCTACAAAATTATTTGATCCATGGCCCAAGCCCCACTTTAAATTGAAAAAATGTGAAGGGGTCAAGAAAAGGACTCCCCTACCCCCACAATGGTATCCATTTTCTTGGGAAGCACCATCAAAAAAATCCCATGGCCAGGAAAAATCTATTTGTTCTGCCACCACCTGCCTGGGAAGAGGAGCACCCGTTCCTTGAGGGAAATGTGAAAGGATTGTGATGCTTTGGGCGGAAATTATGTCAGGAAGGGAAACCTTATTCTTAAATATAGAGGCATTAAGAGTGATCCATATGCCCCAGAGAGTAAGAAAGGGAAATACCTTGATATTTTTAAATATTTGGTCATGTAACCATGTTTTCCAGGCCTCTTCAATGGATGGCTCGAGCCAGTTGCAAGAGATACCTAAGGAAGAAGAGATAGCTCTCCAAGTTTGAAGAGAAAACAGAATTCTAAGAAAAGTTGAGTAGAAGTTCCCTTGTTCCCCTTACATAAAGGGCACCAACTCGTCCCTTCCACTCCTCTGAATTTCATTATATCCCATGTGGGAACCTTTCTCTTGATGAGGCACCACATGAACAAACAGGTCGTAAGTGGACATTTGGATTTCCAGACCCCCTTCCACCACCAATATGGAGCCTATTGTCTGAGATTGATCATTAAAAAGGAATATCCATCTTTTGGGTATAGACCCCAAAAGGACTAAATTTCCAAATTAGTTCATCTTCTTGGTCTTTGATTCTAATATGGCTCATTTTAAGAGACCTTATGTAAGCACTCAACTGAACATAGAGTTGTTCATCCAAGTTCATAGCATGTGTGTCTTTCCAACACTATCTCCAAATCGTCGTTTGTTGTTCATCGGCAATCCGATTTAGGTGGAAATAACCCCGCTCATGCAATCGGTCGATTAAAATCTGGGGAAGGTTATGATGACCATTGTTGCCCATCCATGGATATCTACCAATCCTGAAGGAATTTACTTTTCCAACCTTCTAAGAAAGACCTTGACTGATAACCAGAAAGGATTTGACAAGAGCCTTCCACATGATAGAGCCATTTTGGAAACTTTGTGACGGCCTTATTATCCACTCCACCACTGAATCTGGGCCTATATATATTTGGGTAACTACCTTCGACCATAAATTTTCAAACTGGATCAGCCTCCATCCTATCTTGGCTACAAGGGCAGTGGAAAAATTATGGAGAGTCTTCAGTCTCCATCCCCCTAACAGCTTTGGAAATGCGAGAAAGTCCCATTTTACCCAAGGCATTACAAAAATCTCCTTTTGACCTCCCCAAAGAACTTTGAAGCATAAATTCCTTGTTTTTTCCAGAGCACCTTTTGGAATCCAAGACATAGAAATCCAATAGATTGGAATTGCTTCAAGGATATATTTTACTAGAATCATCCTACCAGCTCTGGACAACCACCTGAAACTCCAATATTTTAGTATTTTTTCTAGATTTGCAATTAACCAATTCCAATTCGATTGTGTGTAGGAGTTTAGTTTCAGATGAAATCCTAGATACTTTAAACCTTCGTCAAGGGGATTTTCCATGAAATGAAAGAGGGATTTATATATCAAGACTTCCTCTGGGTCCATAAGATGAGTCGAGAGAGTATATTTTGAGCTATTTATTTACATTTCCCGTAGCCCTGCTAAAAATATCTAGGACGGAACCCATTTTTTCGGCCTCTCTTAACTCACTGCAAAAAATTAGTACACCATCTACAAACAGCAAATGAGTGAGGAAAAGATAGTGGGTGAGAGGAATACTCGAGAAACTTTTTTTATTATTAGATTCAGATAAAGCACTGCTTATACCTTCAGCTACCAGCAAAAATAGAAGAGGGGAAAGGGGGCATCCCTGCCGGAGCCCTCTCTCTACAGGAAAGAAAGGTCAAGCCGCCCCATTTATGAGCACGATGAAGGAAACTGAAGTGATGCAACTCATGATCCAATTTATAAAGGAAAATCCAAATCCCAAATGAGTGAGAAGCAGTTTCAAGAAAATCTAGTTGACTCGATCATAAGCCTTTGAATATCGATCTTTAGCACTGCTCCTTTTAGCCTATGAGTCTTTATGTTGTGCATAGCTTCCTGAGCAACACCAATTTATTCATGGATATGTCTGCCTTCCAAAAAACCAAATTGTTCTTGAGATATATACTTAGAGAGGATACCTTTGATTCTTTTGTTGATGATTTTTGAAATTGTTTTATAAATGAAATTGCCCAAAGAAATGGGCATGTACTCATCCAAGATTTCTGGAGCATCATGCTTTGGAATTAAAGCGATGAAAGTGGCATTGAAAGGAGGGTGGATGAAGTTGTTTACTATGTACTCTTCTATAAATTTGAGGATATCCTGACCGATGCGATCGAAAATACCTACATAGAAATCCATGGACCAACCATCAGGACCCAGACTTTTGTCTTTTTGAAAACTGTGGAGAACTTCTTTTAATTCTACTTCTGTCACTTCAACCATTAGGTCTATATTTTCCTCCTCTTCTACAAAACGACGGAAGTATAATGTCATCTGAAGTATGGCATCGATGGACACCCTTTTTTCTGTTGTATATAATGTTTTGAAGTGATGTGAACTGAGCCTTTCCAAGTCTTCAAAGGAAGAGAGTTGTCTTCTCATTTGATCCTTTAGCCCCCAAATAGTGTTTTCCAATTTCCCGCCTTTTGCATATGCTTGGAATTTTTTTATATTTTCATCCCTGCTATGAAACCACAACGCCCTACTCTTTTGTCTCCATTCATCTTCCCTAGCTTGGAGAAGCTCTCTTCTAATATTTTCCAGGGATAACAGGGACTCTTTTTTTGTTGGGGTGGCAAAACCTCCTTTTTCAGAGTCATAGAGGGATTGAAGTGCGACTTCTATTTTTATAATGTCTTGTTCCAACTATTGTTTTTTCCTTTTTTCCTAGGATTTTGTAGAAATTTTTAAGGCTTTTAAATTCCTTTCAAATTGAACAGCAACACGCTATGTTGGCCCTATTGGAGTCCAAACTTCCTTTACCATATTTATAAAACTTTCCTCTTTTAACCAGCGAGAGTTAAATTTGAAAGGGCTAGTTGGTTTTCTGATGGCTCCTACTATTTCTAGAAAAAAAAAATGGATAGTTGTTTGATTCCCCTCCTGACCATGCTCGTTGTCTAAAGAGAATAGGCTCTTCAACCAACAAATTTGAAATCAAAAAACGATCCAGTCTCTTTGTTATATGGTCTTCACCAAATCGCTTGTTTCTCCAAGTGGGGCCAAGCTTTGTAGGGAAAATGTCAATTAGCCATGATTCCCCCAACTTATGCACTATGAAATTAGAGAGGGAATCATCATGGGCCCTTTACCCCCAGGATTCGGTCGCCCCAATGGAAAATTTTAGATCCCCACCCAAAATGAGAAATCAATCTTTTAAGAAGGATTTTTCTAGAAGGGCATTCCAAAATTGAGGGCGGTCCTAAGTGGGGCCATAAATGTTTAAAATCGTAAAATATTTCCCCAATTTTGCAACATAAATAGACATGCCTTGACCAGAAGTGAAACCCCAAGCGGATTCAAGATTAATGGATTTGTGGTTCCATCCCATTGCCAGACCTCTCGAATGACCAAATGCAGCCAAACCAAAGAAATACCATCCCTTTAGGAGCCTTTCCAACAGCAAAACCATCACGGCCTTTGCGCCAAGGGTTTCTTGTAACATCACAATATCAAGTTGTGCTAGCTCCAATAGCCTTTAGAGGGTGAGATGCTTGGAGGGGCTCGCCAACCCC
>WSFP011495424.1:0-14386 GCA_009831015.1 Picea engelmannii
ATAGTGAATCGATTTGGAGTGTCGGATATTCTGACACCTGTCCTCTCCAAATCGAGGGCCCTGGTCCTCTTTGGGGCTTCAACACTTTTCAACCAAGACCAAATACAGGGTCCTTCAAACTCCTCCTCGATCAACGATTTATATCTCCTTGGGGACTTCAATGCTTTCACCCTCTACTTTCCTCCGTAGTGCTCTGTACTTGGAGTTCTAGATATGGTGCCAAACATCCACTTTCAAATCAACAGGTGTCGTATACTTCAGGACTCCAGCCTTCAGCAATTTCAAATCTCAATTTCCCCACGCTCTTCTTCTCCTGGAGAATTTTATCTGGAGTTCACGATCTGATGACATGTGTCCTCTCACAGATCGATGGCTCCCAGATGCTTTGGCTATTCAGCATTTTCTGATTTCAAACGTTACTCATTTTTTTTTTCCCGGAGTACTTTCACCCGAAGTTCATGACATTTCACCACGTACCCTCTGGATCTGATGGTCCAGATTCTCTTCGACTCTTCGGCTCTTCGGGCTTCAGGAGTTTCAAATTCCTATGCACTCATTTCTCCGGGAGTTCTTTCATCCGAACTTCATGGATTTCCACCACATATTCCTATGCAATGGATGGTTGCGATCTTCTTCGGCCTTATGGGATTAGGGAGTTTGTCACACTCCTCACTTGGAGACCTCTGAAGTTTTTGATCTATCGACACGTATCTCCTACTGACCGATGGACATGATCTACTTCAGGTCTTTACCCAGAGTCCACAGAATTACGCCACCTATCCTCTAGATCCAACGACTGATGTTTTATGCGGATCTTTTCTCGAAGTCTATAGATTTACACCACCTGTCCTCTCGATATGACACTTGAGATTTACTTCATTCTCCTTGACGATGGACAGTCCCAAACTACTTCAGGACTTCATGACTTGCGTAAGTCCATTCTCCTGTGTGTGAAAAGAACTAAGGCTCTGAAACCTTTCTTTGATCAGACGAGCCATGGCTATTGGTCCTCTGCACTATGATCCAATGAAAATTGTCCCCCCTCCTCCCGAGCTTATGATCTCTTTTGAATTAGAATATTTTCTAAGTGTTCAAAGGCCTCGACCTTTGCTCCTCCTATGGGTTTGTCTCTTGGAATGCGTTTGTACACTTGAAACTGCTATCTCCTCTGAGATTTATTCCCCTTGAATATTTATCCTTCCCATGCACTCCTTGCATTTCAGGGATCTTTTCAAAATCATATAGAAGGTCAACGATTATCGACGGTTCATAGAAATTGCAGGGTTCAACCTCCACCATCAGGGGAGTGCTCTCTTGATTCTAATATAATCCTAGTCATTGATTTTCCATTCCCAACAAGATAAATGATGTAGGTTGATCGCGGCCATGAACTAACATGTCTGCTATCAGGTTCTTATGTCATGGGTAGTTTTGGTAACTTGATTATCATCTGCCTCCCAGATGTGGCGGTCGGGATGGTTCTCGAGCATCCTTAGATCTAAGGCTGAGGGTTAACTTTAGGACTTCGAAACTTCAGGGATTTTACCTCCCTTACGATGAACTCGCGAAGTCCAAATGAATCTAGGGATAACTCCCAGGCTCTTTCCCATACCCAATGGTCACAACAGACCATGGCTTCTTCCTAATAGATTTTTTCCATTCGTCTTCCAAACAAGGGACCACCCCCTTTTTTGATACTTCAACCTCACTGTTATTCCTTATATTTGTTAGATATGAAAGTATTAAGAGCTTTTCACTCTTTCTCTTTAACTTAACACTTGGAAGAATCCTTCCGCACACCCTTTACGCTCATTCCTCAACTCTAGAACTTAAGTCGTTCTTAGTCTCTGCCTGCCTCACAGAGAGCTTGTGCACATGTGAACTATCTCTCCTAATCTTTAATAGACTCCCTCCTCCAAGGGACTCCAAACAACTATGATTGTCAACATGCGTACGTGAAACTGTGACTAAGATCGATAAACTCACAATTCACATATCTAGTTTAAGCTACCACAGGGCGCAATCATTTACGAATACAAAACATGTTCGATTCATATAATTTCTTACTTTCCTAATTACACCATCAGGCATACACAAAAAAGGATACAGTATAAATCATTAACCAAACATATCCATCCCTGGATCATTCACAGTATATCTAATTTTATTACACAACTACATCTCAATTGCACAAGGTATGAGAATACTTATCTATTACAAGTTGAATCCAACTAACTGACTGTGGGTGTGTGCCTTTCCACCTAACCATAGGTTCATAGGCATTCATTCTTATCCCTCTAGCCAGCCCTGTGCCAAGCCATGATATCACTAGGGAATTTATGCCATCTCTCAGAGAAAAAATTCTCTGTCATGGTGACACTGCGAGGTTTATCAGATGCTTTCCCAGCATCAAGCTCATGTTTGGCCCTTTAGGTTGTGTTCTCTGCACTTCCTTTTGGTTCCCACATCCCCTTTTCAAGCTTGCGCTCTCGTCTGGTGTCTCTCTTCTTGCTGTGTGTCTGTATGTATCTTACCTTCCCTCCTTTGGAAGGTTTTAGACCTATCCTGTTCCTTCTATCAGAAGGAATCTCGGGTTTGCACGTCTTTGTGGTACTTCGGGTTGATATTCTACAGCTAGACCATGCTTCCATTCATGGGGGTGGTTGGTGATTCAACCACTGGTCCTTTCATCATTAGCTGATTTCCTTCCTCTAGATATATTACGGCTCGTACTTCAAGGATTCACCCCCCATCAGTCAATTATAGGCAATTTAACAATAATACATTTACATCATCTGCATGCCTTAGCATGGTAATCCTATTTTATGATTAATTACAAGCTAGGGGAAACATGGATGTTACAAATAGGCTAATCCCCTAATACATTATAATCCTTAATATCTATGACACACGACATACTAAAACACTTAACACATTATCGTTATGTTTAGGATACACTATACCCCCTAATCCTTATCACGACCTTGGTCATGATCATCGATTAACACAACTTAACCCCTAACTACTATGACATTAGAAAAATTGTACCCACTAACAAAATATGAAACATAATCAATATAACCTCAAACATATTATAATTCCTTAGATGCTAACCCCTTAACATAATACTCCATCATACACTATAACCATAGGGACAACAAATTTATTTTTTTGACTCTCACAAAAATCATTAACATACCTAAAGTCATATAAAAATAATAATCATCTTGATGAATAGATTTAGAAAACTCTCTCCCCCATTTTAGAAAGTGGTACTCCCTAGTGTAGAATCACCTTGAATAAAGCTACACAACAAAGCCCTATATTGTTGTTTTCTTCCCAAAAGAAATCCTTATTAAATATATTGAAAACTCCGAACAATTTGAAAAGAAATTTGTTGTAAGATAATTATTGGAATTCAAGCCTTTATTTTTTTTTTAAGTAAAAAAGATAGTACCTGCTATATTAAGTTATCAGAGAAACATTGACAAAATACACCGAGATATAGTTTTGAGCCACCAAAAATGTTGTCGTTTTACCGAAAACCAACATAGTTTGGAAAATTGTTTTTCCCTTTGTCCTGCCCGAAGAAACCAGGACAGATGGCCATAGGTCAAGTTTACATGTAGCAACAACATGATTAAACATAAAACAAACTAGCATATCAGAACCTAGATACCTGATGACTTATCGCCCTTGCCTGTCTGCCACATGGACTTGGCTGGGATGACGAATGGTTGCGCGCAGAATGGACATTTCCTCTTTGCTGGAGCGTTGGAGTACGCGTCAAGGAGAAAGTCCAGATGCTGTCCCATGAGAAGGGCTCTCTGCCCCTGGTCTTCCATGTGGCCTCTGAGTTCGAACACCAAAGCCAAATGCTCTGCACAGAGGAATGGACCATGCAAGTCATGATTACCTACGTTGTCGAAGATTTCGTTCCCCACTTCCACGTTCATCCCAGATCTGGCCTCGATCTCAGTCAGTCCTACACCGACCGCTTCCTCCTTCATCCTTGGTCTGGTCTCGTCCACGTTTCTTTCGGCGCAAGCCTTGTCCCGAGCCTCCTCCTCGATCGTTGGCTTCTCAGCATGGATGGTGAGGCTGTAGTCACCCGTCCACAGTATCTCTTCAACGATACACACAGGGAATTCATATGTCATCTCATCTTTAGGACCGCTACCATCCTGTAAGTCCGACGCCATGGCTTGGGGTTCCAGAGTGCTCACTAATTCCTCCAGGTACGACGTTTCTTCAACATAGAAAGTTGGAAACTTGTCCACGACATCTCCCTCCAGACTGCTTCCAGGCTCAATTGCCATGGTATGACTGCTACATTCTGTCCCAGTCTCAACAATAATGGCATGCAGAGCCAATTGATTGGTGCATTCCCTTTTCCAGAGAATGGAAGTCGTCATCGACAGAGCGCGCTCTAGGTTCTTCCTCCTTTTCCTTTTCTCTTTGTGGGTGTACCAGGTCGAGCCACGGTGAGGCCTGCCTTGCTTCCTGGTCATTGATGCTAAGGGGTGGATAAAAATGCAGAGATAATGCAGCGAAACGAAAGTGAGCCGAGACGATAAGGAACCAGAGCTGCACTAGAGCTCCCAACCGAAGGCAAGGTCCAAAACGAGAGCGAGCCAACTCTGTCCAGGCGCTCAAAATTTCGAATTACCAAATGACAGATTCTCCTGGCTATCCATAAATCCTGTCAGGTTGAGTGCGGTATGAGCGAGAGCTTTTGTGCGAGGGAGGAGTCCCTCCTCCGTATACCGGTTGTAATGGTCGGCTACCATCATAAATGTGGAGAGGATGGGTGGTGGCCATCAACATTTATGCTATGGTTCGATGTTGAACCATATGACAAGGCATCACCGTGTGTCACCCCATCCGGGAGAAATTCAAACCTTTATTAATTTAACATTTTTTATATAATTTTTTAATATTTATTTTTAATTTTTAAAATATTTATTTAATTTCAATTTCAATTTTAATATAATTAAAATAATACAATTTTATATAAAAAAAAATTTATAATATTTTTAATTTCAAATTTTTAAAAAATATATAAAAAATAAAATCAGATAAACAATAATAATAAAATACTACCTTTTATTTTTTACTGAAGCCTTCCAAGAAATATAATCCTCACATAATACACAAAACAACGATAATACATATATACATAACATTTAAACAACATTAAGTCCAAAAAAATTGCGTTTTAAGGATTCAATTCAATTTTACTGAATGAACAATAATATATTTTAAAAAAATTGGAAGGATACTCAAAACACAGATTGAATTACAAATTCAAACTCATTTGACCATCTCCACATTTCTTCAAACAGTAACACTCCAAACCTCAAGCCCACCGGGCCTGTTAACAAACTCTTTATTTTCACGAACAATAGTTTAACCAGTAACTCTCAAAATCCCTAACCCACCAAGCCCGTTGAGACCATGAAGGGCAAATGGATATTGGTCAATTGCTTATAACCAATTCAAACAACCAATAATTTTTTTTTCTAATAATTTAGATAATTAGAAACATACTCATAGTTGAAAGATTTAATTAGAAATTTAAACTCGTTTCACCATCTCTTCATTTCTCCAAACAATAGTTAAACCTGTAACTCTCCAAACCCCTAGGTCATCGGGCCTCTTAACACAATGAATCTTAAGACAATGAAGGATGAATGGATAATGGTTGCAATTAATATCTCTGGAAATTACTTGAAAACAAATCAAGGTCTTGATAACTTACTTCAAAACAAATCAAGGTCTTGATAACTTTCTCACTGGAAAAAAAAAAAAATTATTATTTTTTTAGTGATCCATTTTATTTAATCTATTTTATAGTTTATAGACCGGTGTAAAAAAATATTATTCTTTTAGTGATCTACTTTATTTAATCTATTTTATAATTTATAAATCAGTGTAGATCCATCTTAAACTCATATTATTATTATTATTATTATTATTATTATTATTATTATTATTATTATTATTATTATTATCATCTAACCTAATATCAAAGTAACATAACATCTTTTACATATTAAACTATAGAGCACCTAACTACTCTCAATACAATGAACCATTATCTTTTTTATACAAATAAAACAATATTTTTACTAACCATGTTATAAAATATATTTTCTTATCCTAAGTTTTATTTTATTTTCTACATTTATTTATATTTTTATATCAATTCTCTATTTTCCTTTAGATCTCTCACTATATTCGAATTAATATATGGAAACTCTTCGGTGTTAGTATTCCCTCCTTGCTACAAGAAATTCCTGATTTCTCTTCTAATTTGTTCCATTATCCTTATAAGGGCCCAATAGAGTTGATCCTTGGAACAACGGCAATGCTTACACGACATATTTGATCAAAACTACTCTACTACTAGATTCATCCATTGAGAGCGTCACCATTGTATTTTTGTTATATAGCTCTCTGCTTTCCCAAACTGAAAGGAATTTCCACATATTTAAACAATGTTCAATTTAAGACATAGGGAAATTCTAGAATTCTATAGATTAAAAAAGTTTAAAAGATGAGGAGTAACATTATATAGGTATATATGGTTTTTTCCATGGTTTATCATTTCCCTAATGCACTCGTGAACTTATCTAAAATTTTATTAAATAGCTTAAGTATTATAGAAAAATATCCTAAATATCCTCCCATGAGAGGAAGAGTATCATCGACAAATTGTGATTGGTTTATTGCCTTAGCTCCTTTAACTTAAAGAATCTATCAAAGGTTTCATATTGTTCTTTTTTCTTTAGTATTTTTCTTAATGTACCATAATTATATAGAGAAGTAGACATAAGGGAAAACCTTGTCATAGTATTCTTTTAAATTGGAAGAAGTAGGAAGTTCTTACATAAACCAAAGGTGTTATCCATCAATTTCTTATGAAAACCTTTATCTACTGAATAATATAATTTGGAAAAACAAAATTACATAAAAATTTAAACAAAAATTAGTGATAGATCCTATCAAAATAATTTGTCATATCCATTTTAATAATGATTCTTTTCTTGTTTTTTAATATTTACGTCAAAAGGCGTACACCTATTGACAATGAGCACAATTAATCACCTTTTAATCTAAAATTGTAATCTCATGGCTAACAATTGAAGATGCTGACATATTCTTAGTTGTCCTCCCAAATCAATGAATGTGATTTCCTCTTCATAACTTTCTTGTATTTTTGAATGCATCCGTTAACCTGTTTACCTTTTAACATTTACCTAATCAGATCAAGAAATTACTGTAGCACTATATGATTGCCAGGTTTAAATGATTAAACTTTGGATTTAGCACGTTGACTGTAGAGGCTCATTTTCTGGTTGTGCGTTTCATTTTCTGGCTGTGCGTTTCATTTTCTGTCCACGCTTTTCGGCATTCATCAACCATGGTTTTTAGTGGTTGTGCTAGTTCTATTACAATGGATTACATACTACACAAGTAAAATGTTATCTAGGATTTTCTTCTTCTAAATAAAAACCCCTTGGATTTTTGAGATAAGATTTGAAAAAATATTATTTAAGTGATCCTCCAAAACTTTTGTTATGATTTTATAGGTGGTGTTGCAAAGAGAGATTGACCTATACTTAGAAAGAATTGAAGGAAATATTTCTAAATATAAATCAAGGAAATGAAAGAGGAGTTTGTGGTGCCCTCAAGCTTGGGTTCCTTTCTTGAAAAATTAGGAATATTGTAGAGTTTGTAATTAATAATGGTCCAAAATTTTGTGTTCCCTCAAGATTGGGTTTCTTCCTCAACCAATTAGCCATACGGTAGAGGTTGTTATTAATAATGGTCCAATAAGAATGAAAAAATGGATTGACAAGCCATTAAGCCCCAGGGATTTATGTGGCTTAAGACCCCAAATCACTTCAATCTATTCGTCTTCAGAAATCCAGTTTCCCAATGATTGAAAGACAAGGGATCCCTTGAAGCATAATTTTGACCAGTTTAGGATAAGGTGCTTCTTCTTCTATGTATAATCCTTTTAAGAGGTTATGGGTTTCCATTTTAATGGGCTCAAATTCCATAAGCCTTTCACTACTTTCCAAATTTTTTTCTTTAAAATTGTTTTCTTTGGTGTTTGGCATTAGCTTACTTATGAAAGAATGAGGTATTCTTATCCTCATATTGTAGCCATAAGATTCAAGTTTTAAAACTATAATGATTTTCTTCTTTTGAGTTAGCCTAATAGAGATTTCTACATGATCCCTTTCCCTCAACAAGTGCTTGCAAAGTAGCTTATTCTATAATTTCAATCTACTAAATTGGGATTTAATATCCATTTTTTCCACGTATGGAGGATTAAAACATGGTTTAGAAAAAGTCTTCAATTCAAATTTGGCCATTCTAACTTTTGATTCCTATAGAAAGAAGGATGATCCCATGACTGGACTATTCGACACATATTTAACTATATCCAACACTCGTAGATATTGTAGCCAAAGAAACTTAGAACAGAAGGGGAGAGGCTCAAGATCTTGAGTATGCTGAAATACTTGAGAAATGGGATTATGATTTTAAATGCTATATGGTAGGAGATTAACCAATTTTCTAGAAATAAATCACTATCGCGAAGGAATCAATCTAGCCTCGTAGTTGTATGCCCTAAAACCACTCTTTGATTTGACAACATGAACTTTCCTTTCTTTGGGATAATGTAAAATAGGTTAGAATATAAAATACGATCCTCCATATTCTCCCTAACTTGATCAAGCATTTGGTTCCTCCCCCTTTCTCCTCATTAGTGAGAACCATCTTTAAGTTTCCTGCTATTATGCATTTTTTCTCATAACCATAATTGCATTTCATATAATATTACCAAGATATTTTTTCACAATATTGTACTAGAGCATAAACATTAAAACTATGGACCTTCTTTTTGGTTTCCCTATGAACCAAGATGACCAAAATATAATTCTAAGTTTCTTGAGAAGAATATACTTTAATTATTGACTTATCCAATAGAGTGAAAATGTCCCTCGATGTTCCTGTAGCACATATGGATATTTCGTTACTTTCCTTCCATTGTTTGGTTCCTATTTATAGAATATACTTTTATTATAGGTTTGTATCCTAGATGAGGAGAACAAGTAGTTTTTATAATCTAATCAAGTCTCTCAAATCTTTTTTTTAATATTTTTTTCCCATCACACTACAATTCTAGGAGATTGTCTTCATTATTATAGTGACAAGGGTTTAGAGATGCTTCCTAGCACATATCATCGTGTCTTCAACATTCCAAGAATTTAAATAGAAATGATTTTGACTCCTATTTTGAAACAGATCTTAGTATATAACTGGATCCCTAAATTTCTTGATTCTCTATGATGACTCTATCCTTTTTTAGATGGAATTATGTTAGGTTTCTTTGGGATTCACTCTTATTCAAGGTCTTCTTATCATCCCTAGGTTACTATTGATCCTTTTTCCATCTGAGCCACCCACTCAATTTGGGAGATAGTATTAGCTCGACCTCGTTCTTGGGAGGAGGAGGGTGAAAGATTGACACCTTAGATTTAGGTTGATAAACTAGAGGAGGAGTTGGCTTATGGTTAGAATGAGACAAGATATCAAATTTATTGGAAGAAGAGGCTATTGGGCCCTTAGAGATATTGGAAAAGGAAGGTCCTACTTGTTGTTTTAAAATTTATTAACCTATTTTCATTGATCTTCTTTTTCAATAGATTCATTATTATGGGTTGAAAGATTACAATCTTTGACAAATTGACCATACTCATTACATCCCTTTCTTTTGAATGGGAGTTTCTTCTAATCCAATTTTATCAAATGTTTCTACCTATTTCTAAATAAGGTGATAGCGCATGGAATCTATTTTTCTATATCCACATTCATAGATCTTGGCACAAGAAAATATTCTTGACTTTGAATCAGATTTGTCAATTTATTTCCCAAAATAATTTCCTATGTCTTCTAGGGAGTGGTCACTCTAGTAGTGCAAAGGAAGACAAGGAAAACAAACCCAAACTAGAAGTACAAAGGCAACATCCACCTTAGGGAAAAAGTATATATCATATAATAATTAAATTACATTCATCTAAGACCCATAAAATGGGGTCCATTCCAAGAAATTAAATATTGATATTTCATTTTTTTCAAATAGAAAATCATAGAATTCATGGCCATAGAAGTGATGGGTTAGATTACCTTGGATCATTACGTTGGAGTTATTATCTATCCATAAGTCCATCAATCTAGGAGAGGTCCAAAGACTAGTAAGTTGTGCAATGAGATCATGATTATCCAAAGCAAAGGATTTTAGATAGGATACCAAAGGAGTAAGCTTAACCATAGGGATGAAGATGGTTTCTTTCAAAAAACTAGGTCACATATATTTCATCTTCTACTTTTGAGAATTGAGTGAGGATACTAGTGCTTGGAAATTCATGGAATTATAAGAGGTGGAGGGATTTCCCCTTCCTATATCCATTTCTAAGAGGTAAAAATCAATAAGATGGTGATTTAAGTGATAAAATCAAGGAAAACTAAGGTTATAGTACAAAGTGTGGAGACATAGAAATATTACATAATCAATTAAATTGTTTATCTCATTCAATAATAATTTGTTTGCATTCATCCCCGTGACCTCAAAGGAACACCAAAATAATTTGTGAAACTTAGAATGGAACTACAATCCGTTCAAAAATATCCACCTAATTAAAGCAAACAATCCATCAGGAAAGATTGCCATTAAGTTCTTTCCAAATATCCTCCCTATGAAAAGAAATAAACCATTAGGTTATTTCAAAATATTTCCATCATACACTTTCAAAAGATCCTCTTTATGTAAGGATATAATCCATTGGGACATTTTTTAAAAATGCCCCATTAGAACATTTTCAAATATGTTGGTCAATGCCAAAGACTGAGGCCATTGGCCATTTTGAAAGATAAGTCATTGAGCCATTTTTTAATATGTTCCTTGATGCCAAAAAATCAAGGAATTTGGTCTCTAACAAAATAAAGGTTTCCATCCTTATTCAAATTTAATACTTTTCTCTTAGACATAAAATGGGAAATTCAAACCCAATTCAGAGAAAATTTCGATCTTCACCAAAAATGGGCATGAGCCCACTTCAATGGTAACACTTTGAAGATAAAAAGAAAAGTTCATTGAATTTACCCTAGAAAGGACTACAATATTTGATTAGCATCCAAAATTAAAACATTTGAATGTTATTCGAAGTCGCTTACTCTATATTTGAATTTATCATGTGGCCACTACTAATGTGGATACATAATTTGAATTGTACATATGCCAACAATCCAAATTTGATGAAAAACACAAAGTGGACCTCAAAACATCTCAAAAAATTAAATTTTCATGAATGCATGCCTCTAACAAATGTAGCAGATCAAATGAATAGAAGAGTCTCAAGGACATTCAATGCTGAAATGATCAACACCATTTCAAATTCAATGCATTATAAGGTCATTCAAATTCATTAATGCTTGCAAGAAAATAAGTAATTGAGAGATGATCCTTCAAATTAACAAAAACAACCAATTTGAACTTTGACATTTAGTCAAACAATTGGCATGGAACTATGAATTTTGTCAAAAATTTAACATCAATATCCCATACTAGTCCAATGCTAAAAATTGAGCTCTAATACCACTTTGTCACACAATCAAATGTCTTTCTTGGCCATTAAGTTACTCCATGTGTAATTATTTCTTTAATTAACCAAATATTAGGCTAAATTCAAACTCCAACATAAATGTCATTTTGAATTCATATGCATAAACAAAATACAAAAATAATAACAATTCATAATTTGGATTTCATACATTTCACATTAAATTCAAGGCATCACACATCATTTTGAAAAAAGAAAAGAAAATAGAAGGTATTGCAACAGAGGATTATATGAATACTTATCTATAAATAAATGCACGTCCACAAAACTGGTTACTAAGGAGAAATTTTCAATCTGACCATAAGAATCAACTATGGATTCCACCCATAGGCTACGCCATGATACCACTAGGGGAAATAAAACAAACTAACGACTCTCTTACATCACTTAGCCAATCTAATTTCTCCAACTAGATAAATTTTCGCCACCAAGCACTCTCAGTAACCATCCAAAAAGGGTTCAAAAGGAAGACAAGTCTTCATTTATTTGCTTCCATCTAGTGCTCTTCAATGTGTGCAAACATAGTGCAATCTATTTTCTTCTTTTATAAATAACCTAGTAGAGTTTTACTTATCTCTCAAGTACTCAATGAGAATCAATATAGAGCAAAGGGGTGGTTCCCTATGTAGCCTAGTGTCTATGCTCTTATGAAACCAACCATTTGTCTTGTCAAATCCATAATATTGACTTTTGTAGCTATATGTGGCCATCCACATGCTCAAATCTCAATATTAGACATGTGAATATAGTTGCTACATTCAATGGTGTCTTTTGATGTGAAAGAATGTGGTTGAAATGGTGGGAGGAGGGCTAATTGATGGTTACAATAATGAGAGTATGGGAATTAATTTTTTGCATGGGGAAGGAGAGTGAAAAATAATAGAAAAGGTTTGCATTGTTATGAGGACATAGTCTGTTACACTCATTCCTCCTATTTTACTCAACCCCATTTTCCTTATAGCTATGAGAGGTGCACTAACCACCACCTACATTGAATGATTTTTGGTTTAGGTTTAAATAAATCACATGATAATAAGAAAAAGGGTAAGGTTAGGAAACCAATGAAACTTGGATTGTTTAACTCCTTTAGACCCACTTGCCTCTTTCTTTCTAGCACTAACATGGTCCCTTTCTTTTTTAAGAAATGTTTTTTTAGATGTTATATTATTACATATTTTCTATTTATCTATTTGTTTACATAAGATAAGAACGCCATGGAAACACAACAACCTCACCATAATTGTAACCCACCATGGGATTAGATACATATTCTCTAGTTAGGCATTGTCCTTCATTTTCGTAGTGGCAATATTTACAATCAAATTACATATCTACACATGTAGCAGTTATTGTTAACAGAGGAATTGAAATAGAGGATTATACGTATACTTATCTATAAATAAATGCATGTCCACAAAAATGGTTGCTAAGGAGCAATTTTCAATCCAACCATAGGAATCAACTACGGATTCCACTTGTAGGCTAGGCCATGATACCAATAGGGGAAATAAAACAAACTAACGACTCTCTTACATCACTTAGCCAATCTAATTTCTCCAAGTAGATAAATGTTCACCACCAAGCACTCTTAGTAACCATCCAAAAAGGGTTCAAAAGGAGGACAAGTGTTCATCTATTTTCTTCCATCTAGTGCTCTTTAATGTGTGCAAAAGGAGTGCAATCTATTTTCTTCTTTTATAAATAACCTAGTAGAGTTTTACTTAGATCTCAAGCACTCAATGATAATCAATCTAGAGGAAAGGAGTGGTTCCCTATGTAGCCTAGTGTCTATTCTCTTATGAAACCATCCATCTATCTTGTCAAATCCACAATATATACTTCTACATCTATATGTGGCCATCCATAGGCTCAAATATCAATCTTAGACATGAGAATATAGTTTCTACATTCAATGGTGTCTTTTGGTGTGAAAGAATGTGGTTGAAATGGTGGGAGGAGGGGTAATTGATGGTTATAATAATGAGAGCATGAGAATTAAAATTTTGCAGGAGGAAGGAGAGTGCAAAAGAATAGAAAAGGTTTGCATTGTTACGAGGATAGAGTCTCTTACACTCATTCCTCCTATTTTACTCAACCCCATTTCCCTCATAGCTATGGGAGGTGAAATTTGTCACTAACCACCACCTACATTCAATGATTTGTGGTTTATATTTAAATAAATCATGTGATAATAAGGAAAACAATAAGGTTAGGAAACCAAGGAAACTTGGATTGCTTATCTACTTTAGACTGACTTTCCTCTTTCTTTCTAGTGCTATCATGGTCCCTTTGTTTCTTCAAATGTTGCTTTCTTAAGAATTTTTTTTATTAGATGCTATATTATTAAATATTTTCTATTTATCCATCTATTTACATAAGATAAGAACAACATGGAAACATAACAACCTCACGATAATTGTAACCCACCATGGGAATAGATACACATTCTCTAGTTAGCCCCTTTCCTTCATCTCGGTAGTGGAAATATTTACAATGAAATTACATATCTACACATGTAGCCATTATTGTTAACATGGATTCACTCTCACAGCATATCATCATCATTAAAATAACAAATTCAATTTAGTATTAACACTCACTACACTACACTTACTATGAATATTTCTAATAAATCTTGATGTGTAATAGGTTTATGATTTATTAGGTTGATGGTTGGGATGGATTTA
>WSFP011495433.1:0-14385 GCA_009831015.1 Picea engelmannii
TCAGAAGAAGGGAGAGATTCCTTCTCATTCGGAGTTGAACGCATGGGACAAGTTGCCACATAATTGACTTGCGACAGGGTGGATGTTGCTATCATGTAAGGACCCTTCAAGGAATTCATATGGTTGACTGCCATATGAGGGCCGATGAATTAAAGTTGGTATATGGTCACCATGTTTCCATTTTGATGGAAACACATCGATCGAAAGACCGTGGACACAAGATCCTTCATAGCATAAACATAGTCTCACCCAAGGAGAAAATTAAAATCCAAGGGGTCGTAGAATACCATCACATCAATAAAGTTAGTTTTCCCTCCAAAAGTAATAGGAAACTAAGGAAGGATCCCTAAAGGTTGACTAGCCCTTTTGTTAAAATCCAATAGATTCTGAGTCACTGGTGCAAGATGAGGAGAACCTAAATATTTCCAAGCAATGGAGGATAAAATACTAATTGATGCACCTTCATTGACAATAGTCTAAGGAACGTCCCTACCAGAAATTTGAATAGTGATTTGGAAAGGTATATGGGAAGGGAGACGAGATTCTGACAATGCACCCCAATCGAAAAGAATGACCTCATTACTCTGAGGGGGTTTTGTTGGAACAGGTTAAATGGCCCCTTGTCCAGAAGAATCCATAGTAAAAAGAAAGACCTTAACGAAATCCTCACTCTTCCTAGGAGGGGTGGGATCGACCAAGGGTGGTATTGGATCAACCACTTCTTCACTCTCCAAGGGAAGGGTGGGATCGATCAAAGGTGAAATTGAGTCATCCGCTTGATCGACCGACTCAACTAATGATTGAACTGGATGGATCACCTGATCAACTATATTGACCGATGATGGAACTAGATTGACGAGTTCATCAACCAATGGAAGGTTGGGAGATGGAATTTGTTTCTCGACATCAGAAATATTTTCCAATAAATATGAATCCTCATACATACGAGGGCAGAGGTAACTATGGTACATATCCTTACATAACAAGCAAGGAAATTTGACTTTAACCTTCTTACTTCCAACCTGATTATCACTAGTAACTTGATGGTTTGTCACCAGCATGACCTACAACGACTGACGATGTGGGTTGAGAACCCTCATACCACACTTCTACAACCTTGGGAATACCAAGGAAATCCTTAAAAAGGTGGTCACCCTTACAAATATTGCAAGGAAATTTGGGCTTGCAATGTATCATGATAGACTTATTGACATTATCAACACTCCCAACATGATGAAAAATATTTTTTTGAACTCTTCCAACATGTCCTACATTGGTTGGAAGTTCCCCCCCTAACTTATTTTTCTTCTTCTTCTTATCCACCTAGTTACTAGTTGGAAAGCATTCACAAGGTGAAGAGGAAGAACAAGAAGAATACCCTATGGGAAAAGAAGGCAGAGGTTCGGCATGAGGTTGATGGTCTTGGGGTGGAGTACTTACGGATGAATCACTAGGAGAATTTACATTCACCGGAGTGTAAAAAAACCAAACCGATAACCCAATAGTGAGTCTGGGAAGAGTCAAAGTAGCGATATAAGGAGGACCAACATGTCCCACATAAGGATAAAAAAATGATATCCTGGGAAAAGGGGTTCCTTTATTGGTAGTTCTAGGAACTGATGCCATAGACACAGACTCAACCCTAAGGGATTTCTAGGGAAAACAAATAACACATGCTAAAAAATCTAGGAAGAAAACCAAACAAACAAACCTTTTAATAGTGAACATGCTAGTTGGTGATGAAATCCAATGTTGCAGGATCAATATGAAAAAGGGATTGGGATAGAGTGTGTGGATCAATTACAGTGGTGACCTACTTAACGGACTTACACCTTGGTGTAAGTTCCTTCACGGTCTATCCGTGGGTTACCCTCCAAGGAACCCGAGTGAATTTGACCAACGTTTGACTCAGGTACAACAAAGACTCCCCTTCTTCATTGCCTTGTGTATGAACCCTAAAGATAAATGCCACTAAGGTTACCAACTTGTAGTCAACCTCCACATAGGTACAATCGACAATCGTGATCAAATGTATGGGTAGGATATCAAGTCTGAAATTATTCTAGAGGATTGAAGACAAGAGGATTGGTAAAGACCAAAGGACCTCAAGTGGATTCAAGATTTACGAAGCTACGATACCAAATGAAAACAATTTATTTTCAGGAAGAACCCCCAGTATATGATCATTCCTCTATGATTGGTTAAGCATCAGAGGGGTAATCTCTATTTCTCTCACCCACATGACCTTGTGTTTAACCCCTGTGTGAGAGGGGGGTCCTGGCTATGCTTATATGAAAAATTGGATTTTCTCTCCCTATCGCAAGATTCTATGTTTTTTGATGGATTTGTAAAGTTATTCTCAACACCTATTCCAAATCCCTACACTTAAGCTAATGTAAGTTTGCAATCCGCTAGAAAGAAAAATTTCTAGATAGATTTTAATTAGTGCTTTGATTTTTAGGTTGTTGTTTAGTCAAGGGTATGGAAGAAAAATTGATGATATTCGTGACTTCGACTCCAAAAGAGTGCAACCGAATGAGATGCAAAGATTTATGTTCGATGAAATCTATCTATGGAAAGGAGAAGAGTATTTTTCCATTCCCAAATGCATAAACCCAATGCAGTTTACCTAAGGCAAACTACGAACATGTACCACCCAAATATTTTGAATGCAAACAATTTTTGTTCGTTTGATTATAAATGAAATGAACCTAAATCAAATGCAAGTTCTTTATACTTCCTTACTTTCAATGTATATACAAAGGAATATGAATGAAAAAGATTGAATAAGAAATGCACTCAAAACTGACGACAAACGAGAGAAACTAAGTATGAAATAACTCGCTCAATCAAGAACTCAAAAAATTCGACAAGAAAGAACAATGTCAAAATGCCTCCAACAAGAACCCAAACAGTGAAAAAGAGAAAGAGACAATCACTCAACAATATTTAAAAATGAGCAGCAAGGAAAGGAATTCAAGCTAGGGTGTGGTAAGAAAAAGATTCTCAATCATTCAAAAGAGCGAGATGTTCTAAAGAATATTGAAAATAAACTCAATACCAATCAAACCTTTGCAGACTCTTCCAACTAATTAGATAATTGAGAACATCATGAGACAAAGACCAAACCAGTGAAAATAAATGTGAAACAATCTCACAATGTAGAAGGGGTTTGCAAGATCAACAAAGATAAAAATGAGTGATAAGTATCAAATCATCAATCCAAACAAAGTCAAATACAATCATGAGTCATTAAGAAAAATCCTCTCAAAATAATACTGAGAAAAAGAAAGCAGAAAGAGGTAAAAAAGCCTATAAAGGGAGATTGACGCCCATGTTCTCAAAGAGACAGAGCACCATTCAAGAGAATGGCTCTCCCTAGGAATCTTAGGGGGAGAACAATTTATCTAATGACACCACTATATGTACTACATGGGAGCACCAATTAGGCTAATGGCGCCCTGGTGTGAATTGTAGGGAAGTGCCACTTTATGAAAAAGTTCAAAAAATGGCTTCTAACAAGCTCAGACTCAGTAGAGACTCATTCAATGGCTATGTAAACTCTTCAATGAGTAAATAGTAAGGGTAAATAGATCATAATCAAGCACCAAACAAGATCTAATGATAGGAAAAGGCCTTAGATGATTCAAGGAAAGACTAGTCAAAGTCGATCCCCAATGAAGTCTCCATTTTTTTGTGGTGAGAAATATTACCCTGCGGAAAGGCTAATCTCCCCTTTGGACCAAGACCATGATATTTGGTCCAAATACAGAAGAGAACAAGTGGTTACTACTTTTCCTATATATCTAACTGAAACAATCAAGCGAGAGAGAAGAAGAATGATGTGGCGTACCTTGTTGCGATGTTTTTCCTTGCTACTCCAATCCATTGGCTTGATCTCCAAGCTCCTCAACACAAGTTAAAACTTGAAAATACTAGAAAAGGCACTCTTCCCCCTACTATATATGATTATATAAATCATATCTATCTATGAATATTAAAACAACAATAGACAAGCAAATGCAAAAGACATCAACTTGAAGGGAATAGGCCAAGTTAATTATTAATTGGAAAGACAAAAAGAGGTACTTACAAACCATGTATTATGCTACAACACTTCTCCAAGCTCTCCTCTTCCAACCCTTGCATGAATCTTGACATCAAAATGTTGATGCTTCTCCCAAGATCAAAGTTTTGATACCTTTATTGTTCCCCCCTTCACCTTGGAAATACCTTCAATATATAGGCTTGAGAGGAAAAACCACCATGAGAAAATGAAGGATATGGTTGAGGATATGAATCCTTAAGGTTGGGATCTGATCCTAAGATGAATCCATATAATAGGGGTTGAACACAACCAAATTCATCCCAAGAGAGCTAGCCCATAGAATAGCATGGAGGATCCCCCAATTCTCTCTAACAAGACCGATGCTCCCCCTTAGTTGAGCATGTGGCGCCATCCTCTAAAATGGTGCTCCCCTAACATGGAAAAGGGGGCTCCAATCCATTAAGTGGCACTCCCCCAACATGGTCTAGGGGGGCGCCACCCTTCATATGCCCAAAAAATGGTTGACTTTTTCCAAGAAAAAGGTGTGTTTTGACCTTGAAATGATGGGTTTATTCCTCTAATATGAATTAGGGGTCATGGAAAATGTATTTCATAGTGTCAAGGGGTTGTGACACTCAACAAAGTGAATGTGACACTAGGTAAGGTGCATATGACACTTGCGACAGTGCATGCAACACTTAGCAAGGTGCATACGTCACTTTGCGACACTTGCGACACTTAGGGTGCGAAACTCAAGTGTGACATTTTGGTGTGTAACACTCCACTTGCTATAAGACCTCTTGAGCCATCTACTACTCCTCATGCATCAAATGCTTCACATAATTAAGATGAACCACCTTTTTATCCTATATTATAGGATCGGTTTGATAACTATCTTGAGGATTGGTGGAGCATCTTTCGATACTAATTCCTCTAGCTTTGGTTATAGACCTAGCACTAGTGTTGATGGAAATCAATGACATTAATGGACATGTATTTTTTTTATTTTTTATCATTCATGTATATTTGAGATACATGGTTAGCCCCAAGGATTAGCTTAATAACCATCAACCCAACACATGTTGTCAGTGGAGAGACTATAGGTCATAGGTTTACACATAGTTATGTCCCTTAGGGTTATCAATCACTATTGTGGTTGGTCGTTGAGATACCCACCATATGGATACTTTAAGGAAGAGGGGAGGATCCCATGAGGTTTTCCTTAGAAAAAAATTGTATATATTTGAGATGTATCATTATGCTCATTTGATATTGCACCTTTTTCATACCATGTAAATTATGATTGGTTGATGTTGTTTGATATGGCTATTATTCATTTTATATAGCATATTTTATAAGTATTGATGTATTTGATTTGATGTTTAGTTGATGTTGTTTGATTTATATAATGTATTATAAGTATTACATAAAAAAAAATAGTATCTATACTTATACTTAATGTTAATAAATATTTAAAAAAAAAATGCAATAGTATCCTTTATGTGAAACCTAATATTGATATTAACATTATCAATGATCTAAAACACATCACATTCATATGTTAATAATAACCTATTATTGTTCTCGAGGTGTAGGACAGTCGGTGACAGAGTGTGTTGTTAAGGCACTCTGTGATGTTAAAGTCACCGGTTCGAAACCTGCGGGGACAAAAAATCCATCCATGTTAAGGGTTGGTGTGGCTTAGTCCAGATGCGATCCCCGAATGATTTTGATGGCTTAAATGCCCCTGAATCGCGGTTTCTTAGCCACAGGTTAATCCCACATGTCACGAACAAACTAACAAACAAAATAAAATAAAATAATAACCTATTATCATTAATACCAACTTATACTAAACTTATACTAATGAATTTATTTAATACTATAAAATACTAATTTAATTATAATCAATAATGAAATGTATTAAAGAAAACCGTGCTTTTGAAATACTTTGATGGATATGTTATTAATGTATTATTTGATTTTTCTATTTATAAATTAGTTTCACATATATCAATTAATTAATATATTACACCAAATTTAATCCACAATATTAAAATAGTTATAATGTTTATTGACATAAACAATACAATAAGTAACTATACTCCATAAAGTGGAAAAAATTTGCAATTTTTAAGTATTATATTAAAAGGTCTAGTGTCTATCAATGTCCAAATTTAATCCACAATATTAAAATAGTTATAATGTTTATTGACATAAACAATATAATAAGTAACTATACTGCATAAAGTGGAAAAAATTTGCAATTTTTTAGTATTATATTAAAAGGTCTAGTGTCTATACGAATTTTTTTAATGAAATGCAATGCAATATACTAACACTAGTTGTTTATATTAATCTTACTTTTACATTAAGCGAGAGTATATGTAGGTTAAATATTTACTTCTTGGTTAATTTTTCGTGCTATATTTTATTATAAAATAATAAAATATGTTAATAAATTATAATGTGATATAGCGATTAATAGTGTTGCAATATATAATAATAAAATAGTAAAGTAGAATTTATAACAAAATGGAATGTTTTCAACTTAAATATTGTAATAAATCATGTACATTTCATTCTTCGTTACTATCAACATGATTCTCTTCTTCAGTTGGCGTGATAATTTTGGTATTCTCAAAAACATGTTTTAATTTTAATCATGTTTTAGTATGAATCATTAGTTCTTATCCAATACATTTGTCTCCAAAAAAAAATATTTAGTTGCAATGTTTTAGAAATATATAAAAAAATATTTAGTTGCAATGTTTTAGAAATATATAAAGGCCTTTTTCATTTCATATCTTTTTGGAGTTAATAGATATTTGTCAATTATCATGATCTTCCTTTATATTACTTTAATCAAAGATATTTCACCACCTGCACATAAAAATAACACAATAGAAAGATGAGAATCTCACTTGTAGGATCTTTTATATTTTTCTATCATAACATAATTAGATTTGTTGAACTAGACCTCCACTCCACAATCATGTCATTCATCTACCTCTTTAACATGAAAATGATGTCCATATTCTCACATAAACAAGAAAGAAAACACATGTATGGGTGTAAAAAAGGTATAAATCATGTGTATAGGAACTCGAGCAATAAAAACATAACAAATCCTATAAAACAAAGGTGGCATATAAAATGAGAAATTGTCATATATAAATTATTATAGTGTTGTTGCACCCAATTCCTATGTTTAGTGCATCTCCTTTATTATGTGAGTAACTATCAGATGAGTTGTATTCTCTTTGATATAGCCCACAAACCATTTGTTGGATAAACCATTAGCATTTTTTTATTTTAAATGAAAAATATATGGCATTGTTCTATCGTTCAACCATTTGAATTATTTCTTGTCATGTCCCATTTTCTTCTCTTCTCTTCGTACAATGTAACCCATGGCCATGTATAATAAAGAGTTTAATGAAATCCATTTTTAATTCTCTCATATATTCATTAAATCACAAGAAATAGTATGAGATAAAATAAATATTTTCTATTCTAATGTAAATAGTTAATCTATATAAAATTAAGCTAAGATAAGTCGCTTATGATTTATAAATTGTTTGTTTTTTCCATTAGTTTGGAGAAGGTCACTTTTCATTTGTCATTATTTGAATAGTTGTCTGAAATTACTCCACTTGGTATGTCATCAATTTGTTTGTTGTACTCATTGGCATAAAAGAATGACTCACATACTAGATGTACTCCTCCCCCATAGACCCCTCATGTTTTCCCCTTTGTCATTTAAAACTCTTTAACTTTCTCATGTACCTATCTAAGAACAACATTCAACAACATTAGACCACCTTGCCTAATTCAAACTCATCAAATAGGTGAATTAGAAGATGGAACTACAAGTTCATGAAACTCATGGGAAGGTCCTTCTCCAACATACAAACTATCTCAATTATCTCTCAACACCACTATGAAATGATATCCATGTGAAAATTCTTGTAATCATCACACTTTTGTAAGATAAGTGGTTAAATTAATTGATCATTTAATTTTCAACCTAAATAACAAAAGTCTTGTGACATACCATGCACTATATGCAAACTTCATGTCTCTTTCCATTAGGTTTCTATAATTTTCTTATAGAAACAAAATGCATCATTATTCAAAAAATGGAAATTGTAGTCATATTGCAAAACAAATGTTAAATTAAATCGTATTTGCAAAATGAAAACACACTTGCAAAAATAAAATAACAATTCACACTTTGAATCAATAGAAATTATTCCTATCAAATACTTCAGGTTATATCAAAATTATCATTAACATAGTTCTCATGCAAATTGATATGTTAATGTAAAATGGTAGCTATATGATACTTCTTATAAGTCTTAAACACCACACAACAAAATATAACAAATACAATAATAAAACAAATGTTGCATGACAACGTAGTCCCTGCCTAAAAGGTAATTTATCCAGAAAAATTAAGTTAATTTGTTGAGTTAATTAAGAGTAAATTTAAAGTTAATTTACCCGGAAAGAATATCCCCAACTTATAGTTGCAAAACAAGATTATCATAGACAAGTAAAAAATATGCTCACATGTATTAATTTAATGCCATTTAAATTAAATAGTTCAAATTTGTTTGTGAAAATGCCATAGCCAAAAAATACATCGCCAAAACCAAATTCTATCAGTGTTTTCTTTTTATTTACTTTTAAACATTGTTGTTTCTCTTAATCTTCTTCACGTTCTGCTATTTTTACTAAGTAAATATATTTAAAAAATGAATATTTATTACAAATAATCATCCCTTTAATACAAATACAAATACAAATAAATGGAATATTTATTATTAGCTAGAGTTATTCATATTTAGATGCTTTTTGAGGTATAAATAGAAATACATTTCTTTTTACCCTCTACTTTCGCTTTATGGTTGCTTTGCTTAGTTGTTTTTCCAAAAATGTCTAGGTGTGCGGGTTGGCAGACTCACAGGGTCACATTAAAGTCATGCTTCTGTATCACGAGTCCGAACAACGACTTCCTCATTCTATACTTAGTCACTTTTTCGATCGCGGGTTCTCAAGCTGGCGGGCTCAAAATTGCGCTTCTATTGTTCAGTGTCCTCCAAACAGCACCCGAAGTTCTATGATATACAAATTGACAACCAGACTCTTGGGTTGGTGGGCTCAAGATTGCGCTTATATTATAAATTTTGAAGAATCCTTAAAAAGTAATTTAGTTATAAAAATAAAAAATGTTATTTTATCTTATTAAGGGTTGATCATGTTAAAATGAAATGTTCATGATACAATTAACTTTAATTATCGTAATTCTTACTTTATTTTATTTTAATAAAATCTAGATATTTACTTTAATTTTAAACATGTATTTTTTTAAAAATAATTTTAATTATTCAAATTAAAATGAATAAAAAAATTATAAAATTTTTATTTATTAATAATTTCATTAATATAAAATCTATCTTAATTTTATAAAAATATAAAATTTAATATAATTGTGTTTTGTTTTTTAAATATTTTCATAATTGCATTTTTAATTTTTTAACTAATTTTTTTTAAGTTTATAGTAAACACACTCTAAGTAAAAATCAAAATTTATTTTGAATAATTTATTTTTTTCATTTAAATTTCAAATAAAATTAACAAATTTGAAAATAAGAATAGTTAATTTTAAGTTTTAAAAAAACTTTACTGTGTAATTTTGATTATAATTTTTTATTGATTTCTCATTTATATAAACTTGGTTGTATTTTTTGGGTGATATCTAATAAACTTTGAATGGAATAAAAAAATTGTATTTATTATTATTGTATTTTGCATGTTTGTATTAGTAATATATTAATTGAATTTAAAAGGTGTGATATATTAAATTATAGTGATATGTGTTTTTTATTTTGAAAATATGAGGGAGGGTGTTTTAATCTTTATCCTTTTTTTTTTTTTTAAATAAAAAAGTGTGGATCCTGCTATATTAGATAGACAAAAAAAATTTGTACAGAGTTATACAAAAGAGTATCACCCAAAATGCTGCCGATTTTCGGAAACCAACAAGTATAGGGAGTAAGTAGCAATAGCATTATAAAACATAAAGACAGAGTGACATCTATCCTGCCCGGAGGAAACCAGGACAGATGCCTTTGGTCTAAGTTCATATAAAACAGTAACATAAAAACTAAAAACCAAGAGAATATAAAAACCTAGGTGTCTGGTGACCTGTCATCCTCGCACGTCTGCCGCGTGGTCCCAGTCAGGATGGCATAAGCTTGCGAGCAGAGTGGACATTTCCGTTTGGTTTGTGCGTTGGAGAATGCATCGAGTAGCATGTCCATTCTCTGACCCATGCAGAGGGCCCGATACTCCATATCCGCCAAGTGTCCACGGAGGTCGAAGATGAGAGCTAGGTGTTCATCCCGGATGAGTGAGCCATGCACGCTGCCACCCTCGTCCACCGTCGCTCCAGAACCCGCATCTAACAGCCGCTGTTCCACTGCCCCTTCTGCAACCTTCGTGCTCGCATTATGGCAACTACAATTGTCGTTACCAGGCCAGGGTATTTCCTCCACGAGACAACCGGGGATGTAATCGACCAGTGCCGGAATGGGCTTGCATTCCTCACTCTTGGTTACCACTCGGGTGAACTCCATAGTCATCAGGTCCTCCGTATACGGGATTTCCTCCACAATGCAGGGGGGAAACTCCTCCTCGATTCCCTCCTTCTGCCTCGCTTCCGGCGCTTTCTCCTACCTTGCTCCCGACATTTTTTCCTTGACATCCCAGCTGCATCCAGCACCAGACTCAACAATGGTGGCTAGCCGAGCCCGTTTCTCTGCTCGGGCGTTCTTACGGAGAATTTATGTAGCAAGAGCCAGGGCCCTTTCAAGTTGTTCCTTACGAAGCCGCTGCGCCTTATGCGCCTCCCAGGCCGAGCCACATCGGGGCTTACTTCTTTTTCGAGCCATGGAGAGGGCGCAAGGCAATTGCTGGTGAGAGCCGAAGAACAGTTACAGGGATGAATTGCGTGCAATCGAGCCCAGACGCGTTGAATGCAGCAAGAAATACAAACACCAGAGCAATCGAGCCCAGAATGCCAAATGCGCGGTCAATGCCAAACACCAGAGCCCTCGGGCTATGAACAAGGCCTTGGCAGGTGCAGACCTACGCTTACCGAGAAAGTTGTAAATGGAATGAACCGGAGCCGAGGCCATCCTCTCGCAATTAACCATCGCCATTACTAAACCATTAAACTCGTACCTTGTCGCTCGAGGGAAAGGTCCCTCCACCCTTAAACTGCAGCGATGGCCGTCCCCCATCGTTATGTCATGCGCGTGGGTGGCGGCCGTCGGCGTTTATGCCAGGGATGGGTGCGGATCCACCTGTCTCCCTGTAGCTACGTGTCACCCCATCCGGGGCGTTTTAATATTTATCCTTTAATAAATTAGTTATTCAACTATTAATTAGTGAGGAGAGATATTGTATTAATTAGTGAGGAGAGATATTGTTGAACTATCTAACATTCTCTAAAAACATTATTTCCAAATATTAAATTATTAATATTGTACAATTTAATTACATAAAATTATTAAAGGATGTTAAATCCATTTTTTTTAAATGTATGATTGATATAAACTTTGTTCTCTTTTATGAGGTGATATCTAATAAACTTGGAATGGGATAATACGTGTGTTTATTATTATTATATTTGTATCTTTGTGTTTATTATTATTCGTTTTTCCGAAGATGTCTAGGTGCATGGGTTGACAGACTCACGGGTTCATATTTATAGTCATGCTTATGTATCACGATTCTGACGAACAACTTCCTCATTCCATACTTGTCCATTTTTTGAATCGCGGGTTCCCGCACTGGCAGGATCAAAATTGTTCTTCTATTGTTCAATGTCCTCCAAACAACACCCAGAGTTCCGCGATATACAAATTGACAGCTGGACTCCCGAGCTGGCGGGATCAAGATTGCGCTTATATTATAAATTTTGAAGAAGCTTTAAAAAGTAATTTAGTTATAAAAAAAAAATGTTATTTTATATTATTAAGGGTTGATCATGTTAAAATGAAATCTTCATGATACCATTAACTTTAATTATGGTAATTCTTACTTTATTTTCTTAAAATTTAACTTCTGAATTACTATCTCAAGCTTCCATATAAACATTCACATACATATTTTAATATCTACTTTAACGAAATTTAAACTTTATAGTATCAAACTTCCATATAACCATTAGCTTTCATAGATATTTTAATAAAATCTAGATATTTATTTTAACTTTAGACATGTATTTTTTTTAAAATAATTTTAATTATTCAAATTAAAATAATAAATTTTTATAATACTTTTATTTATTAATACTTTTATTATTATAAAATTTATCTTAATTTTATAAGAATATAAAATTTAATATAATTTTTTTTTTTTTTTAATATTTTCATAATTGAATTTTAAAATTTTTAACAAAATTTGAAAATAAGAATAGTTAATTTTAGGTTTTAAATAAACTTTACTATATACTTTTGATTATAACTTTTTATTGATGTCTAATAAACTTTCTCATCTATATAAACTTGGTTGTATTTTTTGGGTGATATCTAATAAACTTTGAATGGGATAAAAAAATGTATTTATTATTATTATATTTTGCATGTCTGTATTAGTAATATATTAATTGAATTTAAAAGGTGTGATATATTAAATTGTAGTGATAGGTGTTTTTTATTTTGAAAATATGAGGGAGGGTGTAAGATTGGATGGTTGGATACACCCAATAATTGTCTTTGTTTAATCTTTATCCTTTAATAAATTAGTTATCCAACTATTAATTACCGATGAGAGATATTGTTGACAGATGGTGATCCCTATCAACTATCTAATAGTATCTAAAAATATTATTTCCAAATATTAAATTATTAATATTAAATATTAATATTGTACAATTTAATTACATAAAATTATTAAAGAATGTTAAATCCATTTTTTTCAAATGTGTGATTGATATAAACTTCGTTCTCTTTTATGAGGTGATATCTAATTAACTTGGAATGAGATAATAAATGTGTTTATTATTATTATTGTTATATTTTGTATCTTTGTGTTTATTATTATTTATTTTTCTGAAAATCTCTAGGTGCGCGAGTTAGCGGACTCACAGGTTCACATTTATAGTTATGTTTCTGTATCAAGAGTTTGACCGACAACTTCCTCATTCCATAATTAGCCACTTTTTGGATCACGGGTTCCCGGGATGGAGGGCTCAAAATTGCGCTTCTATTGTTCTGTGTCCTCCAAACAACACCCAAAGTTTCACGATATACAAATTGATAGGCGAACTCCTGGGCTGACGAGCTCAAGATTTCCCTACAACTTAATGAAAATGTGTTTATTCTTAGACCTAATGCTAATATTTTTTATTCTCATGCTATATTTTGATTTATAATCAACATAATCATGTCTAAGTTTTATAAGTGTTTTAGTAAATAATTAATCAATTTACAAAATTATTACAATGGTTATAAAAGTTACATGTGGCACACGTTTTTTTATAAAATATTGACCATCAAATATTTTTTTATAAAAAATAATAATTTGGGTGTGACCATAACTATATGACGTGTGTTAATTATTCTCATAAAAGTACAATGTTTCATATGGCGTTTTCAAACCTATTAACTTACACAATTGAATTGCTTCTATCCATTAAACAAATTAATCAATAAACACATTATTCAACTAATGATAATTGTAATTTTAGGATGTATCTTAATTAATCCCTTAAGAAATCATGTTTCATATAGGTGTTTTCAAGCCCGGTGACTTACACAAATTGCTTGTTTCTCACACATCCTTAGAAGGTAGGCTAACACTTAAGTCAATGTCAATGAATTGTACTGGAAAAGTATCTCAAACTTCCATATAACCATTCGCTTACATATTTTGATAAACTCTAACAAAATTTAAACAAATATTAATTTCCAATGAGATATTGTTGACGGATGGTGATCCCTATCAACTATCTAACATTATCTAAAAACATATTAATATTGTACAATTTAATTACATAAAATTATTAAAGGATGTTAAATCCATTTTTTTTTAAATGTATGATTGATATAAACTTGGTTCTCTTTTATGAGGTGATATCTAATAAAATTGGAATGGGATAATAACTGTGTTTATTATTATCATATTTTGTATCTTTGTGTTTATTATTATTCATTTTTCCGAAGATGTCTAGGTGCGTGGGTTGGCGGACTCAAGGGTTCACATTTATAGTCATGTGTCTGTATCAGGAGTCCGACCGACGACTTCATCATTCCATACTTAGC
>ML884899.1:0-14385 GCA_009831015.1 Picea engelmannii
AAGGGAGGTTGATATGATTTCTCACTCAATCACTCTATCCATATGGGTACTCTTCCCATATCCTTATTGACTCTTGAGGAAGACTTCCCAACTACCATATTGACTGGTAATTAAATTCTCTCGGTCAAAGGACTATTCTGAGTCTGAAAAATTTCAATCCAACAGAGTACTGGTCTGGTAGGGGTCATCTCAACCATTACTAGTTCCCCTCACCATCTCTCTCATGCATCATGATCTACATTGGAAACCCCTTCAACAATTATGAAACATATTCCATTTTATTTAGTAACAAAAATATATACATTACCTTCTATAAAAAAAGTTTCATCAATTCCAACATCCACACATAATCAATCTGTCCATAGTCTCTTAGAAAAATATAGTTATATTTACAAGCTGGGGGAAATAGGGGTATTACAATCCCCTCCCACTTAAAGGAACATAGTCCTCAGTGTTCTACATGCTGTTGTGTTCTTTATGTACAGTAGTGAACAAAAATGGGTATGCCTATTTCATGGCATCCTCCATTTCCCACGTAGCTTCATCTGGACCAAAGTGTTTCCACTGCACCTTGACCTGTGCAATGGTTATATTCCTGAGTGGGATATATTTCTTGTCTATTATGGATTGTGGCTCTGGCAGGAAATTTCCCTCTCGTTCCACCTGAATCATAGAACATTCAATTATATCATTAAAATCATGTACATATTTCTTCAATAATGAAACATGGAAAACAATATGTTCTTTCACTGTGCGAGGAAGTGCTAGTCTATATGCTACAGGTCCCACTCTGTCCAAAATTTCAAAGGGTCCACAAAACTAAGGTGCCATCTTGGAACAAGTTCCCATTCTCAAGGATATTTTTCTGGGCCTAACTTGAAGATACACATGATCCTCTTCTTTGAACTCTCTAGGAGTCTTTTTTCTGTTTGCATAGCTTTTCTATCTATCCTGAGCTATTTTCAAATTTTGTTTTATTTTAACTACTTGCTGTACCATTTATTTTAGCATATATGTATTGAGTGTAATTTTGTCTACTGGATTATTCTAGCTGATTGGAATATTGCATTTTCTACCATAGAGAGCCTTAAAAGTGCTCATCTTTAATGACTCATGATAGCCATTTTTGTGGGAAAATTATACTAGTGGTAGGTATTCTTCCCATTTCCTGGGCTGATGCATCACATGCATCCTTAACATGTCCTCTAAAACTTGTTTTACCCTCTCTGTATTTCCATTAGTTTGAGGGTGATATGTTGTACTAAATAGCAATTTAGTTTCAAAACTGGCAAACAAATATTTCCAAAAAATTGAAGTGAATTTTGTATCTTTGTCTGATATGATTTCCTTAGGAATGCCATGGAGTCGAAATATTTATTTCATGAAAATATTGGAAATATTTATTGCCTTTCAAGTTGAATTTACGAGGATAAAGTGAGAAACCTTGCTTACTGTGTCCACAACTACCATAATAACGCCATTCTGCTTGGTTGATTTAATAAATCTTGTGATGAAATCTGTTGGCGTCAGAAGTCACTCTTGGATTGCGACAGGAGCAGAGACCAACACCCATCAGTTTATGTCACGATAAATTTAATGGGTGATCGAATGGGTAGAGACCCAGGAAGGAATCACTCTAACTCAGGGACTAGGTCTGGTATGTAAAGAACAAAAGGGGTCTTGATCTAACTTCCGTCAATGAGTTGACTGTAAAATGGGCAGATGGAAGACTTAATGAGATGAGTGAGCAAGAATGCCTCGGGCATCAGGCCTTTCAGCAGCTTGAGGAAGAAAAACTCAGAATACAAGATCCTCTTGGTTCAGAGTTTCGGGGAACTGAAGGCGTGACTTGATTGGATCCTCCAATTCCAAATCATCCAGCATTGAGAAAATATAAGAACTGATTAGAAACAATGCAAAAATTATAGTGATCCAAAATACATCATCCTATAACAGTGCAACTCGACTGGATCCTGCAATTCCTAGATGTTCTAACACAGTGTAAACAAAGAGATGGAAAGAAGCTGGCATTCATAAGGCAAGAAGTCTCAAGTGCCAATACATCATCAGAGCAACCAGTGCTTCATTAAAACTTTTACAATCGGGATCCTATCTCAACCATCGATCCTTTCAAAATACAAAAACTGAGTACATATACTCCTAAACCTTTGCCCAGCAGAGGCGTCCTCGACTTTCAGGGCGTGGCATCTCTTTGGTCAAATCTGGTCTGAACTCCTTCGTTAGACACCACCTTAACTGTGCATGGCACTTGCAAGGGGATAGTTGAGCCATTAAATGCTGAGTTAGCATGTGCAGACTTCTCTAGTTAGTCAAGGAATCGACATGGCTTCTTTGGAAAAAACCAGCACATAGGACCATCTTGGGAAAACTGACTGCCGGATCCTCCATACCTTACAATTAATGAGTGAGGAGAGGCTTCAACCACCTCCTCCCACCTTCATTTACTCCTAGCAGGAACCAGGATTGAGACCGAGTCGGACTGGCACCTGGAGATCGCGATGATCCCTTCTACAGCTAAACCTGGTTCTTTTGGCCCTTTTGCACAGCTCTTTCTATTTCCCCAAGTGACCACAGGCCGTGACCCTGCGCTTATCCTCAAAGGCGCTTTTGGTGTTTCGGGGTTCAGGATTTTGAAATGCAATGGAAGAGAAAAACCCCTTACCCTTGGAAGTCCCAGTAGCCGAAATGCCGACATGGCCTGATTGTGTGCCACACATCCCTTTGGATGGATGATTGTGATGATGTCGGTGTTTTGGGACCTATCTCATCATATGGTGTGCGCTAGCACCTTTTCCCTAGGCTTGTTCCTCTGTGACCGGGTGCCAAGACCGTGGGCCCGACTCCTGAGCGCTTTTGACATTTCGGGGTTTGGGGTTTTGAAATGCAATATGAGACAAGAGACCCCTTGCCCTTTGAAATCCCGTTAGCCGAAATGAAGACATGGCCTAATCGTGCACCACATGTCCCTTTGGATGGACGGCTATGATGATGTCGACGTTTTGGGACCTATCTCATCATATGGTGTACGCTAGCACCTTTTCCCCACACCTGTTCCTTTGTGACTAGGCGCCAAGACCATGGGCCCAACTCCTGAGCACTTTCGGCGTTTCGGGTTTTTGAAATGCAATATGAGACAAGAGACCCCTTACCCTTTGAAATCCTGATAGTCGAAATGCCAACATGGCCTGATCGTGCGCCACGCGTCCCTTTAGATGGATGGTTGCGATGATGTCAGTGTTTTGGGACCTATCTCATCATATTGTGTGTGCAAGCACCTTTTCCCTAGGCCTGTTCCTCTGTGACCGGGTGCCAAGACCGTGGGCCCAACTCCTAAGCGCTTTCGGCATTTCGGGGTTCGGGGTTTTGAAATGAAATATGAGACAAAAGACCCCTTACCCTTTGAAATCTCGGTAGCCAAAATTTCGACATGGCCTGATCGTGCGCCATGTGTCCCTTTGGATGGACGACCTATATCATCTCTTGATCAACAATTCTGGTTCTTTTCGGCGTTTTGGGCTTCGAGGATATGAAATGAAGTGGAAGGAGGAGACCCTCTGTGGGTCCTCACTGTTGAAAAACAAAGTGCTCGCTCGCTGATTATAGGCTTGAAATGGGTTTGTACTGTGGGCTACGCTCGGTGCTCATGGATGCGGCCTTTGAATAAAACACACTCGACTGGTTTTCAAACCCCTCTTCTATACATTTACACCAGTGGCCTGAAACCAGAAGAAAACACCATCTTGCAAGAATTTGCGCTAACAATCGGTGCTCTACCTTAAACTACTAACATTCTAGACATTTACCTAAGTAATCATCTATGTTCTTTTTTTAGTTCGGGCCAATATAACAGGTTCTTACTGGATGTGATCATTTTCTGATAACCAAGATGACCATTATATGGTCTTTTATGTAGTTCATCCATTATGAACCTATTCAAGTCTTCACAATTGGAATATACAACCTACCTTTGTAAGTTAACAATCCATCATTCAACGGTTGATAACCCTCATACTTTATCCTTGTGGGCTCTTTCTCTAGGTATGATTTCACGACTTTAAAAAATTCATCTCTTTCTTGTGCACTTATGATTCTTTCCTCGATGTCTGGTTCATAGGTGCTTAAAGGTGCCAAGTGAATCACTTTCATACTTCTAATAAGGGCATTAGCCACCCTATTTTATTTTCCTTTAATATGTTTGATTTCAAAATCAAACTCACTAAGGAGAGCCATCCACATAGCTTGTCTAGCATTGAGTTTGGGTTGGTCAAACAAATATCTCAACCCACTATGGTATGTCATAAGTACGAATCTTCTTCCTAGGAGGTAATGCCTCCACATTATTAAAGCATGTACTATGGAAACTAATTCTAAATCATGTGTCACATAGTTTATTTCATGTTCACTCAATTTTATGGATTCATAGAAAATCACATGCCCTTCTTGCATAAGGACTCCTTTGATTCCTTCCCTGCAGGCATCTGTACACACAAGGAATTCCTTGTTTGGGTCTACAATTTTTAGAATAGTATTATAAACCCAAAATGCACCACACAGGCTTACCTGGCATTAGGCCAACTCATGTCTCTTCCTTGCCAAAGCCATGTTGAATAAAACCTTGAAAAACCACTTAAATCAAGCAACCCACGCCCTAACCTCTCACTGGGTGCAGTGGACCGCTTGCTGGCCATCTACTGCACACGGTGGACCGCGGGCTAGTCCACTACAGCCCGCGTTTACCTAACTAAGCAAAAAATTAGGAAAGTTTCCACCGGGACGAAAAGCTTTTTGTCAGTTAACTGGAACCCCTAGCCATGCATGGCCGAGAGTTTGCCTAAAACCCTAGCTCCTTCTAGCCTATAAAAGGAGGGGTAGGGGTACTATTCAAAGGAGGAAAAATCATAGCAAAGAAACTCTGCCAAATTGCCAAGTCCATTTTATCCCAACCCTTTAGTCTTGCCTCAAGCTTTAGGCGAAATTCAAGCATAAGCAGTTGGAGGACAAAAGAAGAGGAGGAGCCCAGGATCAGGATTGAGGAATGGTGGCCGGTCTCTAAAATCATTGTAAGTTGATTCATATTGAGATTAATGAAAAAGATACTTTTCCTGTCCCAAATACATGAGTCTCATATGTTTTATTTGACTTATTTTTTATCTCTAACCCTCTAGTAGATCAGTAGCATGCATGCGTAGTTTTGTCTTGATTTCAGGATCACTTTGTAGAAGGAGCAGTAGCAGCAAGGAGATAAAAGCTCAACGGAGGATCTACTTCAACCGTCGATAAAAAGGTTAGTTGATTCTTCCCATGTTTGCCTGAGAAAAAGGGTTATAGGTTTGGGTAGGAGGTTAAAAGTTATTCTTGAAGGGTCATGATCTGCATGCAAGTTTAAAGCCCTAGCTTGCTAGTCCGTAGGGTAGAAAAACCCCACAACAGAATTGGCGACTCCACTGGGGAGATTTTACTCTTAGGGTTTCCAGATTTGGTTAAAGATATTTTGGGTAGTTCAAGGAAGTTTAGTCTCTGTTTCTTTGTTTATTTTGTTGTCTGTTAGGTCAATGCTAGCAGGGAACCTGGTTATCAATACCATTTTTCCTTGACTGACGCTTGAAATTTATTCTCGGGACACACAGAGGTACCCGCGGCCTGCAGAAGACCTGCCCGCGGGTGACCCGCGCCCTAACTCTCTATAGCACGCATTTGCCCGCGTGCTGCAGTAGTTTCAGTAGCGTGTAGCTTTCAGGAAGCTCGAGAGGTAGTCTCCTCTTCCCTGTCAGAAGTTTATCTTCTTGGGGGGCTTTCTGGATCTTGTCTAGGTCTTGATTGGTTTACTGTCTTGCTTTCAGTCTGCCTTGTTGTTTTGGGTGTTTTGTGCATTTGTTTTCTCTTTTGGAAATTTTCCTTTTCTGTCAAGGTGAAAGCATCCAAGCCTTTAGGAGACCCTGGTTGTCAATACCAGAGGCCTTTTTCAGGCCTAGGCTGCCTGTGCTTGATTTTTTCTCAGATTCTATACCTACCTGTGGGTTGATTCAGCTCTGAGCATCGGTACCCGCGAGTTGTTATAACTCAACACGCGGTTGACCACGTGCTGTCTCAGTGACAGTCGCGGGTCTGTCTGGTTGCCTTTCAGCCTGGGTGGGGCAGTCATCCCCTCCTGTGGTGAGAAGTTCTCCTTTCAGGGTTTGGATTTTGGATCTGCACAGTCAGCAGGTTAGGGCATCTTATCCTTAACCTGTGTTGATTAGTTGATGTTTTGATAGAAAAGACAAAAGAGAAAAATTATTTGTTTTATGGTTTTTAGGCAAGTGTTGGAATTGGTGCTTTCTTGATTGCTTTTTTGCATTTTGTGCTCTGATTCTTTTGCGATCTGTGCTTTAATCCGGAGTTTTCTTTTCATTCTCTTGGTTTTGTTCTTGTCATCAATTTTCCTTGTTGCGGTATTTTGCAATAAAATAAAATAAAAAATTCTTTCATTTTCTTCTTGATTTGAAGATTGTGTTGTTGCATCAGTAGCTAGGAAAGAAGTCTTTTTGCATAATTTTTTGCAGTGCATGTCTAGTATAAGTAGCTCGCAGATCTGAGCGAAAGTTCTCTTTATTTACTGCATGAGATCTTAGTAAATTTGAAAAATAAAAGAAGTCTTTCATTGAAAAGTTGTTGGTTTTGCATTTTAGAAAAAGTTTGTTTCCAAGCATCTTTGTGCATTTTGCTTTGAGTCTTATCACACACCATCAGTTTCAATTCCGCACCTTGAGACTTAACAAATCCCATGAAAAGCAACGCTAAATAAAATCAAGTAGACTTTTCTGTTTGTAGGGTGCATCCACTAGCTCAGGAATAGGGCCTTGGAATAGGTTGGAGAGTAAATTCTCCAGGGCCACCCAAACTAAACATTGGAGTCTGTCAATTAGGGAGTGTAGAAGTCCAGTTACGGAAATTTATTCAGGACCCCCCTCTAACACAGGGGCTAAACACGAGGTCGCGTAAGGAAAGGTAGTGGAGATAACCCCTCCAAAGCTGGACCGAGCGTTGTGGAGAACACATATAGAGGATCTGTTAAGGGAATCCGTCGTTTGCATTTTCCACGGAGCTTCGTGGGTCTCGAATCCGTTCGAGGTCCTCAGTTGTCTTCTGGACCATTTTCTCTCGATACCCTTGACAGGTTTCGGGCTTGATACCCTGCTCATTGTGGTCTACCCGACTGCCAACTGTACCCGCCTGATGATTGTTCACGTGTTGGCAAACTAGTTGCCTATCTTTCTAGGGACATACACAGGTGACTGCGGGGGTATACTGCGGTACCTAGGACAGACTTCGGACCAACACTTTGCAGAGTATACCTAGAGGGTGCTTCTGTATTCGAGTTGCACTTGCACCAGTAAGTTTCTCTAGTGTTGGTTGTGGTAACTGTTCTTCCAACTAGTATAGTGCTTGCTTGATTTATCTTCTAGGGGATTTCTTTTAGTGCGTGTTATTGTTTGTTCATGTAGAATACCTTAGCGTGTCGTGAATCTTCTCACACAGTGGAGGATTCAGAGCTCCGCTGGTCATGAAAGCTTCTGGGCCTGCCGCTGGTTATATTGGAGCCACCCCCGCCACCACTGAGGTGGAAGTTAGACCAATGAGGGTCTTTCGAAGCAACCGGGTTTCAAATCATTGAGCCCAAACAACTCCTGGAGGGATCAGCCACCAATCTTGGATTGGTTGAAACATCAAACGCTGAGTCTTGGCCGGACATTATTGTGCCAATTAAATTTTACGAAAGCCTATCAGCGCCTAACCCAATTATGGAACAAATCACTTCCTCTGGGAATCCTTCCATTCCCATCATTGTTGCTACCACAGGAGACGCTTCTCCTAACTTGCCTTTGTCGACGGTCCAAGCCACCATGGTCTCGGCCGCAACTACGTCACACAGTGGACCGACGCCATCTATCATGACGACCACACCTCCTTACACACCTAGTGCGACCGGCCCTCCGTTTCCATACGGGATGCCTAGTTCAGGAACAAGTCCTACACTCACTACCTCCACTTTACAGACTTTGGGTCTAGGGGCAGGGAGCTCTAACGCTTCTCTGCAAGGTCAACTTGGGGGCATTCCTGTCCCGTTCAATGCTTTTCCTTACGCTGGAGGTCATATCCCTCCTTCGTCCCCTTCGCTTGGTGGATTGCCTCAACAGTCCGCCAGGCTACCTGCACACACGAGTCCATTTGGAGCCAGGAGTCAAGGAACACCTGCACAAACTCTGCCGGTAAGTTCGTCACCATTTGTTTGGAACGGGACATTTGGTAATAACACTTTCGCATCCGCTGCTTTCCCATTGGGGGGCACACCCATTTTTGGACAGTCTATGCCGGCACAGGGTACTATTCCTACGCTGGGGGCACATATACCAGGACCTTGGAACTCAGGACAAGGATTCGTTCCTTCATCTAGAATGCCAGTCTGGGGCAATTCTTTCCACAGCCAATGGAACCCCGGACAGGCCTCTATGCCTCTCCCCATAGACCGGCATGGGGGAATCCTTCCCAAAGTCCGTCAAATACGATGAACGCCCAACATCCTATGTCCTTCATGGGGAATCAACAAATGATGTCTCCTCAAATGAAAAACCCTTACGCTGGTCAAGGCCACGGTTTCTACCAAAACCCTGGCCAGCAACCCAACTTTTCCTGGCAACCTGGTGCCAGTCAAACCCCATGACCCTTTTATCCCGGCTATCAGTAGCAGCCTAAACTACCTTTCTTGGCAACATTACACTTGCCAGATTTAACACGGTTGTTGAATGATCCCATCTGTCACGATCCGTGTTGGCCTCCTATGCCGACGAAGCTGCCTTCAGACATCCCAAAGTTCGAGGCCAAGCCTAATGAAGATCCAGGTGATCACGTGACCACTTTCCACTTATGGTGTTCATCTAACTCACTGAAAGATGACTCTGTCCAGTTGCGATTGTTTCAACGTACTCTTATCAGAAGTGCTGCGAAATGGTACATAGAGCTTGATCGTTCACGATATTCCTCTTTTGGCGAACTGGCGATGGCCTTTCTTAACCATTTCCAGTTACCTGTGAGATACAACGTTGTCATAGAGTTGCTAGCTAATTTCGAGCAGACATCAGCGGACCATATCTCGGATCATATTCGAGAGTGGCGACGCCGAAAGAGTCTTATCAAAGTACCCGTCCCACCAGCATTCCTGCTTGAGTGGTTCCTTAAGTCTTTAGTTCCGCAGTTATCCAAAGACGTCGCAACTTCAGGGGTCTTCTCCGAGGAAGATGCCATAATGAAAGCTCAACAGTTTGAGCTTATTTATTCTCAGTCTGGTCTATTGTACACCATCTTTCCGGATGCACCACGATCGATTCTGGACAAAACCAGACAGAGAGCCGGACCACATGCCGATGGCATCGTTGGTTCAGCACAAACCAAGCCTGCTGAGCAATTGACAAAACAATTGCAGTAGTTATCTATACAACACTCAGTGGCCAGCCAGACTCCTGCTTTGGCTGCTCCTCCTACCCAAACGTCGGAAGTACACTCCATACAGAAGACTAACCCAAAGGCCAACCAGCAGCCTGAAGGAAAGAAAAAACAACGCAAGAAGGGTAAGGGGGATAAGAAACGAACTGATAATGCTGGCGAGGGCACTACCAAAAAACGGAAGGCGAGGTATCCATGCAACTTGTGTGCAGAAGAAACACCCTACTCATTTATTCCCTCGACTTGTAGAGGCCCAGAAGTTTTTCACGCAGCAACAACAAGCTGTGTTGACTAACCCCTTCCAGCATGGGCAAAATTTAACTCAAGCCTCTGCAAGTACTGAAGGGGACAACCATGAAAACTGCCCTCCCCCAAACAATCCATCTTCCGCGAACATATATATGGTGAAAAGTGACGCTTTTATTGCAACTAGAGCTCACGACTATAGCAAACCAAGCACCTCTGAGAAGGGAAAAGAAGCCAAGATCCCATCTCTTCCTCTACAGATCGAGAATACGTTGGGTGAGACATTCACACGTATCCCAAAAGGTGCGTTTAAACGAGCTTCTCATAATCCAAACGCAAGGGCCGCCCAAAACTACTCTGTGGTGGAAGATTTATCACAAACCCCTTGTGCGATGTCCACTTTGGAGGTCCTCCAAAGTTGTCCTGCTCAAAGAAAAGCCTTGTTGACTGCTTTAGGCTCTACTGAGACCTGTAACCCGGGCACCATCATGTTAGATACGACTGACTTGAAACCTCGTTTGCCTTACCACGTCGCATTTCAGATAGTAGTGGCTCATCCCACGAAAATTTTTACACGAAATATCTTCCGCACGGTGGTAGACGAGGGCGCTTCAACTTGCGTTATGTCGTTAGCATGCTGGAAAGCCATTGGTCAACCTGATTTGTCTCCGTCACCTACTCTCCTCACTGCGTTTGATGGTCATTCTTTCTGACCGCATGGCATCATCCCTTCTTTCCCTGTGCAGTTAGGGGGGAAGAACGTGTGCGTCGAAGTAGAGGTAGTCGATGCCCCCATCGATTACAATCTATTGTTGGGTCGTAGTTGGACTTACGCAATGCAAGCAGTGGTCGCTACAGTTTTCCAAGTCCTATTGTTTCCACATGAAGGCCGGATAGTGACCATTGATCAGTTATCCTTCTCTCGACCTGACCCAGCCTTGGGGGCATCCACGGTTCCCATGGTAGATAATCCTCAAGCCGGTGTCGTCAATATAGGAGTTGGTTTGTGCCCATCTTTGATGGGTACCTTCGATTACCCACCTCCTCAAGGCGATGTCAAGTTTATATCATCTCACCACAAGGCTGATATTTTCCATGTTTCGTCGTTTCGCATGACTTACTTTCAGGATCTGTGGACTCTTCCTTCCCCATCAGACACGATGGATGCGATAGGGCATGCGGGCATGTCTACACCCTTGTCGGCTGCTGAAGTAGCGTACTCCTTGGTTTAGCAAACTTCAGCTACTCCTGATCCGATTCCCGCACAAGATTTGGATCCATTACTGGAGCCTATTTGGGCTCAGGATTCTCTTGTCGATACCGATTCGTTAGATTTAGTCTTGCCTTCGAACGAAGCCATAATCGAAGCAATGACTGGTCTGGACAAACCCTGGAAATATCTACATCACCGATCATACTTCCTCCCGGAGTTACACCGAATCGAGGCAGGAGAATTCACTATCACCATGACGGGAGATCAGCCTTGTCCCATTAACCTCTTGGCTACATAGGATATTTATGCTGAGGGAAATATGGCGACTATTGCTGAAATGATACCTATCAATATCTCTCAAACCCCCGGCGTCGTGGAGAATGTCTTCATTGGAGTGGATTTCTCCCCCGAAGAGATTCAGATTTACATGGATCTTTTCAAAGAATTCCACGACGTTTTTGCTTGGTCTTATGAGGAAATGCTAGGCATCGATCCAAAAATTGTTGAACATGATATCACAACATATCCGGAGGCTAAGCCTATTCGATAGAAACTTTGTCCAGTTAATCCTAGGAAGGCAGCAGCCATCAAGACTGAGGTTGAGAAATTTCTTAAGGCAGGGTTCATATACCCTATTCACTTGACTCAATGGGTGTCAAATCCCATGCCAGCCGATAAAAAACAAGGCACGATTCGTGTCTGTACCGATTTTCATGATTTAAACAAGGCGTGTCCAAAAGATAATTATCCAACCCCATTCATCGACCAAATCATTGATGAGTGCGCCAGTTGTGAATCCTTTTCATTCATGGATGGTTTCTTGGGCTATAACCAAATACAAATCAAACCCAAGGACCAACACAAAACGACATTCATTTGTCCGTGGGGTACATTCGCCTATCGAAAAATGCCTTTTGGTCTCAAGAACGCTGGAGCCACTTTCCAGCGGGCCATGTCTTTTGCGTTTCACGACCTCAAACATATAGTCGAGGCATATCTAGATGATTTAGCATCACGCTCTCGCAAGTGAAAGGATCATCCTACACACCTTCGACTAATCTTCGAACGCTGTCGCTACTTCCGGATTCACTTAAATCCCAACAAGTGTAGCTTTTGCGTCACGTCAGGACGTTTGTTAGGTTTCATCGTGTCAACAACGGGGATCATGGTTGATCCTCTTAAGGTGGAGGCAATAGTCCAGTTGCCCCCCCCACGCACAATTTTACAACTTCAAAGTCTTCAAGGCAAGGCGAACTTCTTACGACGCTTCATCGCCAACTATGCCGAAATAACCAAGGGCTTCATGCGTTTACTGAAGAAAGATGTTCCTTTCCTCTAGGACGAAGCCGTGCAGTGCTCTTTCAATGCACTGAAACATGACCTTACAACCGCACCTCTGCTACGGCCACCGAACTATAACAAGGATTTCCTATTATATCTGGCTGCCGTAGAGTCAACCATAGGCATGGTTTTAGTTCAGGAAGATGATTCATTTTCTGAATACATGATCTATTACCTGAGCTGAGGCCTCGTAGGACCGAAACTTAATTATACCCATCTTGAAAAACTTGCGTTGGCAGCAGTCCATGCTGTTCAACGGTTCCGTCACTATGTTTTGTTTTGTAAGACCACTGTCGTTGCCGTTGTGAATCCATTTCAGTACATGTTGACACGACGAGTTATCAACGGAAAAATTAGTAGATGGATGGTTATCCTCCAAGAGTTTGACTTAGATTTCATTTCAGCGAAGTCCAAGAAGTCATTGGTCTTCGCAGAACTTATTTCGAAACTTCCAGTTGAGTCAGGTGACGTTGTGCTTGAGGAATTGCCTATCCAGGGTGATATGTTTTTGATTGAATCATCTGATCTCTAGTACGGAGATATACTGATCTATCTCCAGACTTTGAAGTGTCCTACTTCTGCTTCTCGTGATGAGCATCGGCGGATACGCCATCAGGCCAAGAGCTATCTTATACTCAATGATACTTTGTATCGGCGAGGTGTAGATTGTATTTTGCGTCGATGCCTCACTCATGAGGAGGCTGTCATAGTGCTCAACGATTGTCATACAGGAGTTTGTGGCGGTCACTTATCCGGGTTGGCAACAACCCAAAAATTTTTATGAGCAGGTTACTTCTGGCCCACGCTTATTAAAGATTGTATTGAGTCGGTCAAGAAGTGCCATCCGTGCCAAATCTTCTCACGGAAGATGAGGGCACATCCAGCTCCGATGTTTCCTGTTATCACCGTCGGTCCCTTCACAAAATGGGGAATTGATTACACTACTTGCAACCCCCCATCAGCCAGGGGGCATCGCTATATCATTGTAGCTGTCGAGTACTTCACTAAGTGGGTTGAAGCTATGCCGACGTTCAAAGATGATGGAGAGACTGCAACTCTCTTCTTATTTAACCAGATTATAGCACGATTCAGAGTCCCGAGAGAAATTGTCACTGACCATGGCAGTCACTTTCAGAATCAAATGATGACCGAGTTAACGTCAAAGCTTGGGTTACGACAGGAACACTCATCACCCTATTATCCCCAAGCCAATGGGCAAGTGGAAGCTGTTAACAAAATGCTTAAGACAATGCTACAACGCACCATCAACTCAGCCAAGTCAAACTGGCATTTGATGTTATACTCGGCATTATGGGCTTACCGAACATCAGTTAAGACTGCAATTAGTTTCTCACCTTTCCAACTCGTTTACGGGCTGGAGGCAGTCTTGCCCATTGAATGTCAAATTCCCTCGCTAAAGTTGGAAGTACAGTTATTGCCTGACACTTCTCTGCTTGAAGAACGGTTAGTACACCTAAAGCAACTTGATGAACAGTGTCGTGATGCGGCCCTGGCCAACGAGGCTCATAAGAATAGAGTTAAGTGTCAATATGATAGGTTCGTTCGTCCTCCGGTTTTCTCTGAGGGTGACCTTGTCCTAGTTTATGACCAAGATAAGGACCCCCTGGGGGCAGGAAAGTTTAAACCCATGTGGTTCGGACCCTTCATTGTGAAGGAGGTGTTAAAGAAGGGCACCTATCATCTGGTCGATTGTGAAGGGAATGCTTTGGCGGAGCCTAGAAATGGGCTCTACCTCAAGAAGTACTACTCATAGGGTCACTGTGAGTAACTTTTTGTAACATATGTATAGTCTTTGTGCTATTACTTTCTTTCGTTTCTTTTTGAAAAACATGTCATTAATGTTGTCTTTCGTCACTATGGAAGATGTCAAGGGAGTCCGAGGTGTTCATTGGGTATGCAGACGGTGCTAGTCGACACACATGGAGGCTTGCCTCCGCAGCTTGGGTAATCTTTACACCACAGGGTCAGTTGTTATCTTCCGGAGGAATATGCTTAGGTGACACCACAAACAATGTTGCTGAGTATAGCGCAGTTATTGAGTTGCTTCGTGATGCTTTGTCATT
>WSFP011495440.1:0-14385 GCA_009831015.1 Picea engelmannii
TTGTATCCACTCTTGTAGAAGCTAAAGAGATAGAAGAGTCAGTATCACCAGTACATAAATACAATGTACCTACCTTCTCTCATTTTTATATCACTAGTGATCCTTTGGTGACCTTCCACACCTTATCTGTAAATATGGATATACAACCTTCACTTGCCAACTGCCCTGTTGAAATTGGATTTTTCCTTAGATCTGGAACATGTCTTACCTCTTTCAACAACCACTGGTTTCCATTCCTTTGCTTTATTTTTACCTTTCCCATTCCAACAATATTTCATGGTGCATTATCACCCAAATGAATCTGTCCAAAATCACCTTGAACATAATCTAGAAAATGTTTCCTATGGGGTGTGGCATGAAATGAAGCTCTTGAATCTACTAGCCAAGACTCAAAAATGTTATCTACATAAAGAATGAAGCATCTTGTAACACATCACCTGTTACACTTGCTTCCTGATTTTTCTTCTATTGTCCATCTCTTTATTTCTTTGGAGCTCTGCAATATTTCTTCAAATGTCATTTCTTCCCACAATTCCAGTACTCTATCTTTCTTAGTCTGGATTTAGATATGCCCTTCCTAGAATTCCCACGATTCCCTGAGCCCTTTCCTCTATCCTTTTGTCTTCCCCTATTCTCCATGTTTAACGCATTACCTGATGTCTCACTCGTGCTTTTTCGTCGCATTTCCTCGCTAAGGATAACACCAACAACATCATCAATTTTTAAAGTGTTTGAACCAAAGACAGAGACTTACATTCATGACCAAGCCATTCCAACTTTATGGCAATAAGCACGAGATTAGAAGAGCCCTGACCTCATCATCAAAGTCCACTTTTACAGAACTTACCCGATTAGTAACCATATTAAATTCATTTAAATGATTTGCAACAGACCCACCATTTAACATCTTCAAATTAAATCATCTCTTCATTAGAAATACCTTATTGGACACCGAGTGTTTTTCATACAGTTTATCCAATGCGTCCATCAACTCCCTCATTGTCTTTTCTTTCGAAATATTGAAAGCCACCGACGCTGCCAGGCTCAATTGTATCGTTCCTAGTGCCTTTCTGTCAAGAACCTTCCATTCTTCATCCTTCACGGCCGTCAACTTCTTTGTTATTCCACCCAATGGTAGGAATAGATCCTTCTCATATAAATAATCTTCCATCTGCATCTTCCATAATTGGTAGTTTTGGCCATTAAATTTCTTGACCCTAAACTTTCCATCTTCCGCCATTGCTCCCATTTGAACCGGGAACCCTCTTTTCCTGCGAGTTACCTTTCGCTCTGATACCAGTTGTTAGAAAAAACAGGATCACATAGCAATAAAATAAAAACAAATGCAGAAATAAAACATAGAAGATAGAAAATACAATAGAGACACAGATATATATAATTCACCCAGTGTGCGCTACATCCACTAGAGAAATTTCCAGGTCCTTCCTTTTTATTATCCAACAAATGAAGAGATACAACCTACAACACACCCGCTATAAGTTCCTCTTCTTTCTCTCATAGTATCCTCTCTTAGAATACGATATTCACAATACATTTCCCTCATAAAAGAGGGTTGCCTTCTAGGGAAAAAAACCCCTAACATAACTTCTACCATAAGATAAGGCAAATTACACTATACATTTATAAGAAAATTTTCCGTCAGGGGCCCGCTTGCCCTTGGACCCCACAAGGGGGGCAAGATCCCTTCTGCAACCCCCCCCGCGTGGATAGGTGTACAATATTTTGGGGTGTACAGTCTTTATGGGGTATAAACATGGTTGAAAATAAAAACCTATGAAACATGAAGATAATCAGGCTCCACAACCAACAAGTAGACCATGTTTACACACCACATGCCCTAAAAAAATGCCAAAAGGTGCGCTAAAAATACACTTCTTAATATTTAATGAGATTTTATACTGTCTGCATCTATCCAACATCAACCTTAATACTTCAACATGAAATTTCAACAAACTGAACACTGCCTAATCATCCAAGTAAACCTCCAAAAACTTATGAATAAAGTCCTTAAAAGCTGCTACTACTACTCTTGAGAAAATGACTGGTGCATTCTTCAATCCAAATGGCATAACTGTATACTGAAATGAGCCCCACTCTATAGCAAATGTTGTCTTATGCCTATCTTTAGGTTCTCTCCTAATATGATGATATCCTGAGAAGCCATCCGTAAAAGAATAAGCTTCTTGACCTCCTAGATTCTCCAAAACTTCGTTTGTAAAAGGGGTAGGAAAAGGATCATGTAGGCAAACATCATTCAATTTTCGTAAAAGGGGTAGGAAAAGGATCATGTAGGCAAGCATTATTCAATTTTCTCAAATCTACACAAATCTTGATCCCTCCTTGATTATTTTCTTGCACCACCATGGGACTGATCCATTCTGAATCTTCTACAAGTTCTATAACACCAACTTCTAGCATCTTGTCAATTTATGTCTTCACTTTCTCTTTGTATATTGGATTCAATCTGTACGACCTTTGTTTGATAGGTCTTTCTTCCGGCTTCAATGGGATTTTCATCTCTCCTAGATATCCTACTAACCCCTTCATCTCTGAGAATGTTGTTGGGAATAAGTCACTGTACTCACACAGTAATTCTGTGATCCTCTCTATTGTCTGATGATCCCAATAATCTCCAATACTAGCCATGTTTGGGTTGTCTGCAGTTCCAATGTTGACCTTCTTAATCTTTAATGGTGCAGCGTAATCTTCTGAGTCTAGCTTGGGATCTTCTACTTTCCTTTCACGTTCTACTTATGGGATTTGGATATTGCGTAGATTATCTTCTTCGGGTTTTTCTGCTTCTGCTACATGATAACAATGTAGCAATTGTTTGACTTTCTGACTAGCCTGCCTCTGAGATGTTGGAATTATTTGAAATTCTGGTTCTTCAAATATCCTATCTCTTACCACTTTCAACGCTATATCAATCTCTGGACTGTCATGCTCAAAGGAAAATGTAATTATAAAGCTCTGTTTTATTTCTTCCTAGTTAGTCGTTTCTTTGTGTTGTTCATGTTCTGTGTACCAGTTCTTCAGAATGACTTCTAGTGTGTGAATAAAGTGGTGTGGTCATTCTTTTGGTCATACTAATCTCCATTGAACTATGCACTTCTTTTCATGCTCTTGGGGTTGTCCAAATCCTTCATATTTCTCCTCATATTTATTCTCCTATTTTGCATCGAATCTGATGCACAGTAACCTTTTGCATTGGAACCAATTGTTGATCTTTGCCTTGTGTGTACCCCACCATCTTATAGGTGTAGCTTTTAAAGCAATATCTAATGCTAGTAGTCTCTAATTTTCCATAAATTCTACCTCATATTTCATAAAAAATTCTTCTAAATAATTTAATCCATAGAAAGTGGGAGGTTCTCTTACCTCTGTACCAACCCATCTCAACGCGTGTGTCATTTTGGCACATCTCCTGGTAGATAATTCATGTAATAGTTGTTGCCAATTTTCCAGTCATGTGTTAGAGTTTGAAGCACAAGAACTAATACTTCTCCAACTGAGCATGCCATCTACATTTGGGTTGATATAATCTTCTTTGCGTGTGGTAGTCCTGTATAGATGATTCACATCTTCTGTAAGAATATTATCAGTCGCAAGTTCCACATACCCGCCTCCTTCCGAGGGATCCAATGGTGCAATAATTTTGTATTCTATAGACTCAAATAACATCTTCCTTGTCTTCAAATTAATAATAGCCTGGTTATCAAAGGCCCAGTCCAACCCCAACAATGCTGGATATGGTGAAGTATTGTCTACTATGTCAGTGATTTCAAAGTCAACCATGGTGCACACACCATATAGATCTACTGGAATCCCCTTCAACCTTCCTATTAGGACCACTCTGTGTTGATTTGCCAACTTCAACTAAATAGGTGAATACCCCAATTGTGGTTCTCCATATCTTCCCAGGTTTTCTTTGGCATAACATTAACTTCAGATCCTAAGTCTAGTATAATATCCCCCATATTGAAATCTCCTATGTTAGCATTCAATCTGAATTCCCTACTGGCTCTTCTCTTCTTTCGAACTTGATCTACTCTTTTTACCCCCTCTTCCCCATGGTTACACTTTTCTAATAAATTCTGCATAACTTGTAAGGAATTTTTAAAAGATGCTTAAAACAAAATAACAGAGATGTAGTAAAACTGATTTTCTATTCAATAAGGAAATACACTGAAACTTTAAAATGCAGCGGAAAACAAGCTTGCTAGAATGGTGGCAGCTTATCTCTGAGAAGAGATGTGACGACTGCACTCATTCGCAAGAAGATGATTAAAATGAGGCTCTGAAGGCCTTTTTAAAATAAACAGGAATGTCAAAAACCCTATACATCCAAAAACCTAACCCTAGGAGGTGAAGCGCCAAAAGTCATGTGGGCCCCATTTGGGTAAGTTAGTACATCAACTTCCCGGGGTCGTAACTTTTGCATACGGTCTTCGTTTTAGGCACACGATAGCCCGTTGGAAAGGTATCATCGAGGAGATTCATTTATGGGGCTCAATCAAAGCCTTTGGAAATCATCTAGAATCTTGATCCTGGAAAACCTTCATTTAGGCCTTGAAAATGGCACTAGAAGTTAAAAACTGCTAAAAATAGTAAATTGCCAAAATTGCCAGAAAACTGTTTTGAGCCAATTGGAAAAGGTGGATGACCACTAATATTCACCTGGATCAATCCTCCCTCCTTAGGAAGCAATGGTATCCATTGCGTTGAGTTCCCCCATCAGATGAGAAAATTTCTGCTGAATTTGGCCCTGGGTGAGCCACTTGCCTTGGTGCAGGAGCTGCCTTGCTTTGATGACTCGATAAAGATGGATCCTTTGTTGTCGAGTGACCTTGATATGTGTGTCTATAATCTGATCACCGGATGCTTGTTCCATGCAATCAAGGTTGATATATTATGGTGTCAACTGCTCTGCTATCTCTGAGGTGTCCAATAATGGTGGGAAATATGGCCGAAAGAGAGCCACTTTGAAGACTGGGTGCAAGCCAAGGAAAGGGGAAATGTTGAGCTCAAAATCATTGTCACCCATAGCCTTGGTGATGGTTTAAAACCCATAATGGAGTGGGCGAAGCTTCCGGTGGGGCCCTGTAAGGCATTATTTCTACAAGTGCAACCAAACTTTGTCTCCCACCTGAAACTTATGTGGAACCTTATGTTGATCATGGCGCTGCTTGTACTTGGCATTAGACTTCTGTAGAATATCCTGAACTTGTTGGTGGATGTGCTGGATCCGCTCAATGAATCGAGTGTCTTTGTCAACTTCTGGTGGAGTAGGGGACAAGTCGGTCGAGGTGGTCACCAGGGTTAGTGCAACATCCATGGGGCCCAATGGTTGGAATCCCAACCCCACCTGAAAGGGGCTGTGGCCAATTGAGATATGCAAGGCTCAGCTGTAGCTATGGTGGACATAGGGAAGACTCTCATCCAATGTGTGGGGGTGTTTTGAATTGTACATGCACAGGATATGTACAATCATCTGATTGACGACCTCAATCTGGCCATCTGTCTGGGGGTGGAAGGCAATGGATTTGGTGAGCTTGGTATCCAATAGTGACCAGAGGCTTGACCAGAATGTGTTGAGGAACCGAATGTCATGGTATGATATAATGGTTTGTGGTATCCCAAAATGTACCCATACTCGTTCAAAGAAGATCTTGGTGGTGGCTTCTGCTGTGATGTTCTTCTTACAGGCAACTAGAATCGCCATCTTGGAAAAGTGATCAACAACCACAAAAACACAGTCATTTCCCCTCTTGGTGGATGGGAGGCCCAACATGTAGTCCATTGAGATGGATTCCCATGGCCTGTCAGGAGTAGGCAGAGGGGTGTACAAGCCCCGTTTCTTAGTGGTCGGTTTGGCAATAACGTAGGCAGTGCAGGACTTGATATACTTGTCGAAATCCTATCGAAGTTTCGGCCAGTAGAAATGTTTCTGTAGCATTGGCACTATATTTTTGACGCTAAAGTGTCTTGCCACCTGATTGTAGTGAGCTTCCCAAATCATCTTCGCGTGCTCGCTTGATGGAACACAAGATGGCCTAGATGACACAACAAGCCATCTTGAAGATGGAAATTAGTGACCGCTGAGTTGGCACCCAAAATTTGGTAGGTGGTGGAGAAGTCAGGGTCTATTTTGCAGAGGTGGGGCCATCTGGAGGTCTCGTGGTCGCAAGAGTCTAGCACCATGGTGAGTGCCGCGACTGGAGGTCGGCTGAGGCAATCAACAACTTGGTTGGTACTTCCTGTTTTATACTTGATGTTATGGTGGAACTACTGTAAGTATGTGGACCACTTCTGATGGCGGTCATTCTGCAATTCTCCTTAGGTCTACATGAACTGTAGTGGCTTGTGATCAGTGTGGATGATTGTCTCCTTCCAAAGAATGTAATGTCTCCACTGGCGATAGGCTTGCATAATGGAGTACATTTCTTTGTCGTAAGTAGGGTACTTACGAACAACATTTGATAGTATCTCACTATGATATGCCACAGGGTGGCCGTGTTGAGTGAGAATGACACCCACATCATAGTCTAAAGCATCTATCTCGATCTCAAAGGGATGTTGCAGGTCCGGTAATGAAAGTAATGGGGATGAGCATAGACTCTTCTTCAAGTCATCGAAGGATTATTGTTGGGATAGGCCCCACAAAAATTTTTCCTTACTACCACCCCTGGTTACTTGGCTAAGGGCCCATGCGATATGAGAGAATCCCAACATGAACCTGTGATAGAAATTGGTGAGGCCCAAGAAGCTTTGAAGTTCAGTGAGTGTGGTTGGGGCTCGCCAGTCACTTGGATATTGGCTAGATCCACATGCACACCATGCCGATCAATGATGTAGCCTAATTAATGGACCATGTCCATGCTGAAGGAGCATTTTTCCAAGTTTGCATATAGTTTGTGTTGCCGGGTGTGCATAACTTGATGAATATGCTGCAAGTGTTCCACCCAAGTCTTGTTGTAGATGAGGATGTTATCCAGATACACCACTACAAAAGTATTGGTGAAAGGTCGTAGGATATCGTCCATAATCCTCATAAAAGTTCTTGGAGCATTTGTCAAATCAAAGGGCATGGCCAACCATTCAAAAAGACCTTCTTTTGATTTGAAGGCGGTCTTCCATACATTTGTCTATTCTATTTGGACCTGGTGGTAGCCAGAATTCATATCAATCTTACTAAAGTATTTGGCCCCCGTGATCCTACTTTGTACCTCATGCCGACTGATGAGAGATTCCTTAATGCTCTCCATTCAACGAGTCTCCTTCCATCGAATTCAGCCAATCTATTCTGGAAACTTGACCTAGAGTCTTATGAGTACCTTGAGGCTGGCAATCATTAGTGGTAGGCTCTCTTGCATCGACAGTTGGGAATACATCAATGTCTCCTGATCGATGGATTCTTCAGGTGTTCGACATTGACTCCTTTATTCACACTTGTAAGAATGTACTTAGTGCCTTGATACCTACTTTCATTATTGGTAGGTTGTCTCCCATTTGTTAACGATATACCTCAATGATTGGTAATCAAACGATGCCTCATTGTGTTCGACCTCAACTCCTTTATTCACATAATGTAGACTTGCACCCTTATCGGATTGTGTAGAAGACTTGAAGACATCACTATGTGGCTGCAACTTTCCTGAGTTGTTGCTTCCTTTTCATTGGACCAGTACCTATATGACTTCAATGATCATGGGAGATCAGATTGTACTCCATTATATACATATATCTTCATATTGGTTTTGAGAGAGGTTCTACTGGGCCTTGTTCATGACTATGAAAACTATTGGCATGTAACCACATTTGTATTTGCCTATTCATGGCCACAAACAATTGTTTGGTATATTTTCACATGGATTTGCAGTGTAATTTTATTAGCAGCCTTGTATGCAAAGTCAGTGCAGAATGTAATGAGCAACTAGTTCGTCCAACTGGTTCCCTACCACTCCACTTCTGGGTTGTTTATAATGTATTTCAGCCATCGCAGATACTCCTCTCACCTCACACATTAGGGGGCATCTGTTATAGCAAGAGTTGCCTCACCCTATGCAATCTTGCACAAAAGGCCTTTTTCCATTTCCCCATGCAGACTTATCATCCCTGTTTGTAAAATCCAGAGCCAAAAATACATATTTTTCCACATTTACGCATCTTGCCTACTATACAACATGCGTATACGCAGGCTGCTCCACTACAACCCACCTACATCGAGATTTGTGCTAGAAAATGAAAACTAATGTCAGGTTTCTGTGTCACGACAGGAGATCTATGATCCGTGGCCTTCCATATACTGGAAACGTTCCGACTCGACCCTTCAGTTTCATTTTGAAGGCTATAAATGGGCCAATTCCGAACTATGGAAGGAGGAGAAAGAATTCAAATTTGAGAGAAAAGTTACTATGGAGGAATTATTTACTTCATAGTGAGTCTGCATCCCTTTGTCCTTTAAATTCTGAACACAGTGTTCATCCCCCAAGCTCTTCCCTTATTGATTGAGAATCTCATTGTTTCTCTCTTATGAGCTTACATTTGGTGGAGGACCAGTTGGAAGGAACTTAATTTCTCATTTCCGAACCATGCCGACACAGAAGTATGTAACATTTTCACTTCTGCTAATCATTTATTAATAGAAATACTCTTTTCCCATCCAATTGATATCTTGCAAATATATTGAATTATTATTCCATGGGTGTATTTGCCATGTTTATTAATGGATTATGCTATTGAATGTGCTAACATTATATAATATCACCATATTCTTACTTTGCTTGGTTGTTGAGGACTAGTTGCAGGTATATTGCTTTGGGTCAAGTGCTCAACGATGGACTTCATCGAACGTCTAGATGAGGTAGGACTTTTATCTTGTCTTGCTAGCATATTTGTTTTCATAACATACTTGAGATGAGAGTTGATTTCTACAGTGATTTCCGTCTGTTGTGATTTACCCTAGCCATAAAGAGATTTTCCTTGTAACAAGATGTTGTAGATAAATGGCTGAATCTGCTTGAAGGGTATTTTTCGATCCACAATTTTTCCGACAGGGAAAGATTATTTTTTCACTCCTCAAGGTCATCCCCCATGTTAAGGACTGGTGGGATACTTACTTTGAGCAAAGGGCCATAGAAGAATCTACAATATTTGTGGTCTCCCCCACATGGGATTCCTTTAGGGATGCCATTAAAGAACAATAATACCTTATTGGAAACTACGAGGACTAGTACACAAGATGGACCACATTGCGTTAGGAAAGGGACCAGACAGTACCAGATTTCACTAATATTTTCCATACTCTGTGCACCAAATTGGGTATCAAAGACTTTGAATAACACCTGGCGCTCAAATACCACGATTTTCTACATAGATACATTCAAACAAAAATGGAGTTTTTGGACATCGCATCATTAGGTGTGGCCTATATATATGCTGTCAATATTGAGCATAAATTTAAGCAGAAGAGGTGAGAGTTTGGATCTGAAAACTCCTCACAGTTGAAGTAGGGCAAAGTCAACCCCAACCCATAAGAAAAGGGATAGAGAAAAGATGGTATCTCTCAGGATAACCAGTCTAAGCCTTAACCCAAGAAGGGTAATGAGAGGTCGAAGAAGGACACGGGAAAATGGTGTGAACACCATAAAATCCCTTGGCACAATGTCGAAGAATGTCACTCTAAGCAGTCACTGGTGGCTGAGATGAAATATTCCGAGTCAGAGGCAGATTTTGACTCCGAATCAAATCCAGAAAGTGGGAAGCAAATCATCGATTCTGAACCTAGTGCCACTATCGCTACCACCAAGTGAACTAGAAGAATGAGAGGAAGGGGAACACCTCTTTCACTCACAGATGTGGGTAAAGGGGACTCCGTTGCATTTCATTGTCGATAGAGGCAGTAAGAAGAACCTGATTTAAACATAGGCCATCAAGCAGTTGGACCTGCCAATAACACTGCACCCACAAACCTACACCATCGGCTCGCTTTGCCAAGGACGAGATCTCCACGTCAACCAATAGTGTCATCTACCCTACAACATCAAGCCCTTCAAAGATGAGGTATTGTGTTATATTTCTCCCATTGAAGTTTGTGATATTCTTTTAGGTGAGCCATATTTGTGGAAGCGACATGTTGTGTATGAGTCTAGACCCCACAGTGTTATTATTACTTTGGGTAGACAATTGTACATGATACCCGAGGTAATGCCGCCTACTGCTATTTCTTTAATCTCTGCTAAGCAATGCAGTAAGGTCATTTCACAGACCGAGAAGTTTGTCTTCTTTGTGATCCATGCTTGCATTAAGCAGAAGGTCATTGCCACATTCGTGACCTCTACACAGAGCCTCTCTTTGCAACAAAAGAAATTGGATGGGATCGTGGAAGAGTACAAATACATCTTCTCCTCACCCACTGGGGTAATGACACATTACCAAGTCAAGCATCCAATTGATCTAACCTTCGATGCACCTCTACCTAATAGACCAGTTTATCGTCGCTAATTGATGGACAATGACGAAATCAAGTGCTAGATCCAAGAGTTGCTTCAAAAGGGGCACATCTGACCCATATCCTCCCCTTGTGGAAGCCCGATTATGTTGGTGTAGAAGAAAGATGAGACCTAGAGGCTCTGCATTGATTAGAGAGCATTAAAACAAATCATAGTTCGGAATCGGTACCCAATTCCCCGAATTGATGACCTTCTTGACCAACTCAAGGGGGAAAATTTCTTCAACAAGATTGACCAAAATTATGGCTACCACCAAGTTCCCATCGAACCAATTGATGTATGGAAGACAACTTTCAAGTCTAAAGAAGGTCTCTTCGAATGGATAGTCATGCCCGTTGGCTTAATAAATGCACAAACAACTTTCATGAGATTGATGGATGATGTATTGATACCCTTCACCAAATATTTTGTGGTGGTATATCTGGATGACATCCTCATCTTCAACATAACTTGGGAGGAGCACATGCAACATATTCAACAGGTTTGGGCACTCTGCGACATCACAATCTAAATGCCAACTTGGAAAAATGCTCCTTTGGCATGAACATGGTCCAATACTTGGGCTACATTGTTGATGAGAATGGGGTACTTATGGATCCATCTAATATCCAATTCATTTGTGACTGGCTAGCCGCAACCACACTAACCAAGATTCAGAGCTTCTTGGGACTTGCCAACTTCTACTGAAGGTTTGTGTTGGGATTCTCCCATATTGCATGGGCCCTCATCTATGTAACCAAGGGCAGTGGCAAGGAAAAGTTTGCATGGGGGCATGCACAAAAACAATCATTTGATGATCTGAAGCATCGCTTGTGCTCAGCTCCAGTACTCTCCTTACATGATCTGCAACAACCGTTTGAGATTGAGATTGATGCCTTTGACTATGTTGTCGGCCCAGTTCTCACTCAACATGGTCATCTAGTAGCATACCATAGTGAGACACTCTCAGATAATGTCCGAAAATACCCCACCTATGACAAAGAAATGTATTCCATTGTGTAAGCTTGTCTTCAATGTAAACATTACATTATGGGAAAGGAGACAATCATCCACACTGATCACAAGCCTTTACAGTTCATACAGACACAGGGGAAGTTGCGAAACGACCACCATCAAAAGTGGTCGACATACCTACAATAGTTCTATATCAACATCAAGTATAAAACAGGGAGCACAAATCGTGTTGTTAACTGCCTCAATCACCCTCCCATTGTTGCACTCACCACAATGATCCATTCCTATGGGCATGACGCATCTAAGTGGCCCCAAATTTATCAACATGACCCTGACTTTGCCACCACCTATCATCTCTTGTGTACAGAAGCAAATGCCACTAATTTTCACATCTAGGATGGACTATTATGCCATCCGGGCCACCTCTGTGTTACCACAAGCGAGCGTGCAAATCTGATTTGGGAGGCTCACTACAGTCAGATGGCAGGACATTTTGGCATGGAGAAAACTATGGTTGTTCTATAGAAACATTTTTATTGGCCAAAACTTCGACAAGACATCATCAAGTATATCAGATATTGCACTGCTTGTGCCATTGCGAAGCCAACCATCAAGAAGCAAGGCTTATTCACCCCTCTTCCTACTCCTTAGAGGCCTTGGGAGTCCATCTCGATGGATTACATGTCTAGCCTTCCGTCCACCAAGCATGACAATGATTGCGTATTTGTGGTGGTTGATCAGTTTTTGAAGATGGCCATTATCACAACCTGCAAGAAGAGAATCACAATGACATATATTGCCAAGCTCTTCTTCGAACAAGTGTGGGTCCATTTTGGGATACCACAGACCATCACCTCAGATCGGGACAACAGATATCTCAACACATTTCGCTCGAGTCTCTAGTCACTGTTGGACACCAAGCTCACTAAATCCACTACTTTCCACTCCTAAACCAATGGGTAGACATAGGTCATCAATTGGTTGATTGTGCACATCCTGCACATGTACAACTCTAAGCATTCACGTACATGGGATGAGAGTCTTCCCTAGGTTCAACACAACTACAACATGGCTCTCCATAGCTCCATCGACCACAACCCATTTCACGTGGGGTTGGGATTCCAACCATTGTGTCCCATTGATGTTGCACTACCTCTTGCAACCACACATGTAGAATATTCCCATGTTCATTCTGAGGTGAACAAAGCCACCAGATTCATTAAGCAGTTTCAACACATTCTCCAACACGTCCATGCAATTTTGAAGAAAGCCAATGCTAAGTACAAGTAGTGCCATGATAAACACTGGGTACCGCACCAATTTCAGGTGGGAGACAAGGTCTGGGTACATTTGCAGAAAGAGTGACTTACAAGGCCCCATCGGAAGCTCCACCCTCTTTTCTATGGGCCTTACACTATCACCAAGGCTATGGGTAGCAATTATTTTGAGCTCAACACTCCACCCTTCCTGGGCTTGCACCCAGTGTTCAATGTGGATCTCCTTCGACCATATTTTCCACCATTATTGGACACCTTAGAGATCACACAACAATTGACACCAACAAAACTCAACCCCGACTGCATGGAACAAGCATCCACTAATCAGATAGTGGACACACAAGTCAAGGGCACTCACAAGCAAAGGATCTAGCTTTATCGGGTTGTCAAGGCAGGGAAACTCCTACACCAAAGCAAGTGGCTCACTCGGGGCCAAATTCAACATAAGTATCCTCACCTGATGGGTGCACTCAACACAATGGAGACCATTGCTTCCTAGGGGGGGAGGACTGATCCAAGTGGATATTGGTGGCCACCCACCTATTCCAACTGGCTCCTCTTGACAATTGTTAGTTCATCATGTTCTTCTTTAATTCTTTGTAATTGTGGGTTCTACACTTTCGGGATTGTCTGAAGCCCTACACAGCTTCCAAGTCGAGATTCGTGGTCGCCCACCTAATCCAACTGGCTTATTTTGGAAGTTTTCATGTCAGTACATATTTCTGTACTTCCAGGGCTTTTTTGGGGCCCTAAACAAAGTTTTTTTGGCTTGCCATAGTCAAATTGGAGATGTAGTAAGATTTTGAGAACATAATGTGTAGTTCTTGAAAATACCTTTCCAACAGGCTATCACGCGCCTAAAACATAGGTTGTATGCAAAAGTTACAACCTAGGGAAGTTGAGGTACCAACTTACCCATCGAGGCCCACATAACTTTTGGCGTTTCATCTCTTAGGGTTAGGTTTTTGGATGTCTAGGGTTTTATAATTCATGAGTAATGTTAAAAAGGCCTTTGAAGTCTCATTGTAATCATTTTGCTCAGAGGATGTGCGTAGCAGCCACATCTCTTCTCAGGGATAGATACCACTATTTGAGAAAGTTGTTTTCAGTTCTGCATTTTTATAGTTTCAACCTATTTTATTTATTCAATAGAAGTTATTGTTCACTGGGTCTTTTTTGTTGTTCTCCGTATCTCTATGTTATTGTATTTAGTCTATTATTCCTTTCGTTCCAGTCATAAATCCGGATCAGTTGTATACCCGTCCTATGTGGCGCTACCCTATCGAAATACACTCCAGTCCCTCCACCCAAGCGCTTGCTATAGAGGTTGGTTTTGACTCCATATTCACCACATAATCAAAGAGAATATAAGGGAAACTCTTAGTCAGATTGGATGGTGATCAAAAGGGGGATCGAAACAAGGGTTTCCATGTTAATAACCAACATGAATAGGGGTGTACATTGGCTTACAGATATGGTGGGGGTAGCCAAATGTATGTTTTCTTTTGTGTCCAAAGAATCATTACCTTTCTCCTTGGACCAAAATGATCTATTTATTCCATCTCTAGTTGGTTAGAGAAAATTGAGTATGGATAAAAGGAGTTAGGAAACTAACCAAACCC
>ML884902.1:3832-14384 GCA_009831015.1 Picea engelmannii
GGGAATTAAATCTATCCATCCATCAACATCCCTGTCAAAGAAAACCCAAATTACTATGTTATGTTCTAATTAAAAATCTACTCTAAACTTGATTGTAAAATTGTAAAATAAATCAAGATTTAACATTTAACTGCATATGAGGGTTAGTAAAGAGAGAGAGACTTTTTAATTGCACACATAATTAGTAAAGATACTTGTAAGCCTGTTCCTAGTCTATCAAATCAACACATACTATCACATATCATCATCTAACCTGCAAAAGAGAAGTAAAACAATGAGCTACAACAAACTAATTAGTTAAATAAAAACATGTAAATACAGGAAATAAGAAAGAGCAATTTATATTACGAAATGCGTAAATAAACATAAGAATAATCACCAGACTACTGGTGGGACCCCCAGCAAGTCGTGGCTACCTTCTACAAGAACACCACGAACTTCAACAGGCTGAATTCACTGGCGTTGACCCCTGACCCTCGGGACGAGATTCGACGCAGGATCGTTCTAATCTCCTTGAGCCGAAGCGGATCCTTTGGCTCCTCGCTGAAACCTTCAATGAATCCCTAATCCATAGGTCCTTCGGAAACTCCACCTGTGTGAACAAGTACTAGGCACGAGCTTCACCCACACGCGACCACAACTAGCCTTGGCACAAGTGCCTTTCGCAACTCGCAATTCGCGAGTCCGTGAGTCGAAGACCCTCCACTCTTCTTTTCTAAACTCCCGATACCCGAGATGATGATACGGGTATAGCCCTTCCTTGCTAGCGCCTCTTCTAGCGACCACCCACTAGGGATTAACTCTAACACCCTTTGCTACTCGTGACTTCGTGAGTTGAAGGATTGAACCTTCCTGCTCCTCTTTCAAGAATCCATGAGGCGCAATAAGTCAGCGATGGGTTGACTCCCCTTTCGGACTACTCGCAACTCACAATCTCACGAGTTGGGGTGTCGAGCTCTCGTGCTCTCCTCTAGTGAATCTTTGAAGCACGATAAGTCAACAGGATGTTGATTCCTTCCCAGGCGATGAGTGTCCACTTGTCAACCATGCGGTCCCCATCTGATGGATGTGACGTATGTTCACCCAAGCCCTCGACACTCGGCACTTCACAACTTCTACAGTCGAAGGGAAGTTCCTCCAAACCCCGAACCGTTGATACGCGATGTATCGAGATGCCATATCTCACGACTCTCCTTCCTCCTCGATAAATGGTTTAGATCGCATCGCAATCTCACGACTCGAAACTTTGTAGAGCAAAGGCCTCTGCCTCCCAGATCACGATACCTGAATCCATGTTATGACCCAGTTCTCTGCCACCTGTCCTCCAAAATGGATGTCCCGATTCCTTCCAAACTTCACAAGTCACGAAGTCAAAAGAATTCCCTATTCCGCTCTCCGATGTCGAATCCCCGAGATACGAGGATCTCGTGACACGCATCCTCCTAGATGGATTGCTCTGATATCTTCAGGACTTTGTGAGTCGAGACTTCCTCCCTCCCGACTCTTACCTCTCAGACTCCCAATATCTGAAACCCTGATGGGTCCTTATATTACCGCCATGCGTCCTCTTCAACGATGGACGGTCTTGATCCTTTCGGGATTTCATGGTTCCTCTCCTCTGCACATACAAGATTAAATCTCATGTAGCTCCTCCTAGATCCGATGGCTATCGGCTATCTGTTCTAGATCTGATGGCCCAGATCTCTCTCTTTCGCTGCACTCTCCTGCGCCGCCTGGACGTGAAACTTCAATGGTCCATATCTTCCTCTCCAGCTCCAAATCAACGACAACTATAACTCCCTCTTGAGCTTTCGCTTCTTCCACCTCCTTGGAATATTTCCAAAGTATCAAAGGTTTTGGCCTTTGTTTCTCTTGCAAGCCTGCAACCTTAGTCTCACCTGTGTTCTTGAAGATGATTTCCCTCCTGAGCTTCGGGACTATGAAACCTTGAAGGGTTTCCCCGACTTCCTGCACTCCTTGTAGCTATTTCTCTGTGCACAAAGGCACTGTCTCTCTTGAGCTTTGTCTTCCTTGAATCCTTAAAGGATTCTTCGAACTCTGCACTCCTTGTAGGGTCCCTGCACACACGAAGGTGCAATTTGTCCTAAGCTTCTCTGTTGCTCAGACCTCTAAAGTCGCTGTCCCTTTCTCTCCTTGAAAGGATGGAAATGCCCTCTGGCAACTTCCTGCTCAAGCACTCCTTGCTGAGCCTGCAGGGTGTTCAACAACCCTGTGAAGGTATTCTTCCTTGGACACTTCTCTTCTATTTGAACTCAAAAGAGTTCTTCTGTGCACTATTTAACTTACTCAATTCCCTCATGGCAGATCTCTACAGAATGTTCAGTAGTTTTGTCTTCTTTTTGAACTCAAGATAGAGTTCTCCTGTGCACTCTAATACCCGCTCAATGCCCTCCTAGCAGAGCTTCCATAATCCTTAATGATTCTGATTTCTCTTTGAACCCACAATGGAGTTCTCCTCTGTACTCTGTGCATGTGCTCAATGCCCTCCTGACAGAGCTCTACAGAACCCCTCAGTGATTTTGTCTTCTACTGTGTCCTCCTCTACACAGCTCCTCCTCCAAGGTGTTCAACAACCTTGAGGTTTCCTCCTTGAGCCAATGACTTCGGCTAGTATGCCCTCCTGGCACGTCTTTGTCTGAATCCATAGAATTCAGAAGTGCACTCCTTACACTGGATTTCAAAACCCGTAGTGTTCTATCATGCACTCATGCATGAAGCCTCAAAGAACCCAGACCTGAATATCAAAGAACTCAATAGACAATTGCTTCTACCTGTAACCTACAAATGCACATCTATAGCATACATCTACAGCATATCATCAACACATAAAGGCATTCATCACACATAGAATATCATGCAGGAAAATCTGCTTCTGTTTGTATTAATCAAGAAATGTCTCTTTACAATGTGGTTTGAGCTTGGACTGCAATAGAGTCTCGACTCTCCTCTCTTCTCTATCTGTGCTACTCTCATAGACTCTCACGCAGAGCTCTCCTAACTACTTTTTCAAAATAAGATCCAAGATCTTTTACATGAGAGGGCTCTTCAAGCTCTTCCCTCCATCTCACCTACTCTATTCAATTACATTAACTTTACATTGAATGGGTTGTCTAGTCCAGATCTGAGCTAGATCCAACCTTGCAACCATTAAAGGATGCTTCCACCTAACACCTACTCAAAAGCATGGCTCTATGGCCCCACGACCTTACAAACATTTAATACAAATTTCAAATTCAAAATTTGAAACGAGAGGGTTGCACCTCTCCTCCTTCATTGAATGCGCTGAGTGGGTTGGTTGGTTGGTGCATGGCTGGCTGGAGTGATTCTCTTGCATCATACTCCTCTGCTGTGAAAAATTCATGAGCTCCTACTCATGAGCTCCCCAGCACCGCTATTGAAATCCACCTTGATCCCAAACAGTCCTCTGGAGTTGTATCTCTGCTCCATCTCTCTGTTGTTGTTGTTGCTTCCCTTGCAGTCTCTCTACTGTTCAACTTCCCTCTGCTGATCTCCTTTGTTGATTTCAACATCAGCTTTCTGAGTTGTTTTATCTCCTCGTCCAGCTACTCCAGTGGCTGGCTCTATTCATGTAGTCTCCTCGGTTGCATTTCTTCTCTGCAAATAGGTAGATCATCATGATCCCCCATGCCATCTCCTCCACCTCTTGTGGTCTTAACTTGCCACTCTGTGGCAGATTCCAATTCTGCAATCTCATTACTGAGCTGTTGCTCAACTTCTCCCTATGACAGTGCTCCTACTGCCATCTCTCCTGCTGGTGTATCTCCAACTCTCTCCAGCTGCTCCTCAGACTGGAATTCACCTTCATCTGCTTCCAACCTGATCTGTTGGATGTGCATGCCCTGCACCTTCACCCTTATCTCTAGGGCTTCAAAATCTATGCTATCTGCTTCCTCTTCTTTTTCTCCTGCTGCAAGCTTCAGTGCTGCAGTCATTTCATATTCCTAGCTAAAAAAATTCAGCCATTCCTTGGAATTCTCATTTCCTTCTTCTGCTTGGGCATATTTTGATATTTGCTCCAATTCTTCTTCCATGATAGTCTCTGTTAGCCGTCTTTCTTCTGTTGTTTCTTCAACAACACAAAATTTTGCCTCCCCTAGACGATGTGGCAAGAATATCCCAATTCCCCCAATCATCAGAAGATTCCTTTGATCCTCCTTCTCTGTCAGTTGTCCTTGCTGATATGAACTTAGCTCTGAGCTCATCTACTCTCCCTTTCCCTCCTTGCAGTATAGGATTTCTTCTTTGATGCTCTCTTGGCAGTCTATGAGATCCTCAGATCTCAACTCATTTCCCTCTTGGCAATCTGAATTTTTGGATCTGCCCTCTTGGCAGTCTATGAGATCCCACAGTGATCTCATCTCATTTCCCTCCTAGTAATGCGAAATTCCCTCACTGTTCTCCTGACAGTCTATGAGATCCCGCAGCGACCTCATTTCATTTCCCTCTTGGAAATTGGGAATTTATGTTTTGCCCTCCTGGCAGTTTATGAGATCATCCAGTGATCTCAGTTCATCCTCATCACTGAGATTTCTCCCAGCCTCTGGTTCACATATCTGAACCATTTTCATCTATTCATCCCTGAGGCTTTCAACATGCCTTAGCCATCCTCTCATCAGCCTCTATTGTCTTATGGCGACCAATTCCCTAACTGGCCATTTTACCTTTGTCTTCACGGGCCATTCATACACCCAATGTGATCTTACATCCTTCTACATCTGCAATGCAAGTTCCTCCATCCTCGCCCTTATATCAGTGATCTCTTTATCCACCTCAGCTTTGCTTGGTTGCTGATAGATATTCTTTCCATCATGTATATGGCCTTCAGTAGCCATTTTCCTGCCTTCTGTCTGCCCTCCTGGCAAACCTGCTGCCACTCTGCAACCCTGAGTGCTTCCAGCGTCTCCTACAGTCCTATGACTGTCTTCTTGATTGCTGCATACCTACAACAATATTCACAGAGCTTCAACACTCTGCCTTCCTTTTCCTCTGTCTCCTTCACCTGAAATCTATAGACGAAAATATCAGCTCTGATACCAAACTTGATTTGTATCAGAGTGTTTTCCTCTATCTTCTCTGCCTCCTCTGCCTGCAATATACAAACATAGTCGAGCTCTTATACCACACATGGCGCCGACCCCCAACCCTCGGGCTGAGATTCAACGCAGGATCATTCTAATCTCCTTGAGCTGAAGCAGATCCTTTGGCTCCTCGCTGAAACCTTCAACAAACCCCTGATCCACAGGTCCTTCGGAAACTCCACTTGTGCGAACAAGCACTAGGCGCTAACTTCACCCTCACGCGACCACAAATAGACTTGGCACAAGCGCCTTTCGCAACTCGCAATTCACAAGTTCATGAGTCAAAGACCCTCGACTCTTCTTTTCTAAACTCCCGATACCCGAGATGACGATATGGGTATATCCCTTCCTTGCTAGCGCCTCTTCTAGCAACCACCCGCTAGGGATTAACTCTAACACCCTTCGCTACTCGTGACTTCGTGAGTTAAAGGATTGAACCTTCCTGCTCCTCTTTCACGAATCCATGAGATGCGATAAGTCAGCGATGGGTTGACTCTCCTTTCACACTACTCGCAACTCGCAATCTCACAAGTTGGGGTGTCGAGCTCTCGTGCTCTCCTCTAGAGAATCTTCGAAGTGTGATAAGTCAATAGGATGTTGACTCCTTCCCAGGCAATGAGTGTCCACCTGTCAACCACGCGGTCCCCACCTGATGGACATGATGTATGTTCACCTGAGCCCTCGGAACTTGGCACTTCACAACTTCTACAGTCGAAAGGAAGTTCCTCCAAACCCCAAACCTCCAATACACGATGTATCGAGATGCCAGATCTCACAACTCTCCTTCCTCCTCGATCAACGATTCATATTGCATCGCGATCTCACGACTCATAAATTTGTAGAGCAAAGGCCTCTGCCTCCCATCTCACGATACCCGAATCCACGATATGTCCCAGATCTCTGCCACATGTCCTCCAAAATGGACATCTCGATTCCTTCAGGAATTCACAAGTCGTGAAGTCAAAAGACTTCCCTATTTCGCTCTCCGATGCCAAATCCCTGAGATACGAGGATCTCGTGACATGCATCCTGCTAGATGGATGGCTCTGATGTCTTCGGGACTTCGTGAGTCGAGACTTCCTCCCTCCCAACTCTTACCTCTTGGACTCTCGATATCCGAAACCCTGATGGGTCATCGGATTACCGCCATGAGTCCTCTTCAACGATGGACGATCTTGATCCTTTCGGGATTTCGTGGTTCCTCTCCTCTGTGCATACGAGATTAAATCTCGTGCAACTCCTCCGAGATCTGATGGCTATTAACTATCTGTTCTAGATCTGATGGCCCAGATCTCTCTCTTCCGCTGCGCTCTCCTACGCCGCCTGGACGTGAAACTTCAATGGTCCAGATATTCCTCTCCAACTCTGAATCAACGACAACTGTAGCTCCCTCCTAAGCTTTCTCTTCTTCCTCCTCCTTGGAAGATTTCTAAAGTATCAAAGGTCTCAACCTTTGTTTCTCTTGTGAGCCTGCAACCTTAGTCTCACCTGCGTTCTTGAAGACTCTTTCCCTCCTGAGCTTCGGGACTGTGAAACCTTGAAGGGTTTCCCCGACTTCCTACACTCTTTGCAGCTATTTCTCTATGCACAAAGGCACTGTCTCTCCTGAGATTTGTCTTCCTTGAATCCTTAAAGGATTCTTCGAACTCTGCACTCCTTGCAGGGTCCCTGCACACATGAAGGTTCTATCTGTCCTAAGCTTCTCTGTTGCTCAGACCTCTAAAGTCTTTATCCCTTTCTCTCCTTGAAAGGATGGAAATTCCCTCTGGAAACTTCCTGCTCAAGCACTCCTTGCTAAGCCTGCAGGGTGTTCAACAACCCTGTGAAGGTCTTCTTCCTTGGACGCTTCTCTTCTGTTTGAACTCAAAAGAGTTCTTCTGTGCACTATTTCACTCACTCAATGCCCTCCTGGCAGAGCTCTACAGAACGTTCAACAGTTATGTCTTCTTTCTAAACTCAAGATAGAGTTCTCTTGTGCACTCCAATACCCGCTCAATTCCCTCCTAGAAGAGCTTACAGAATCCTCAGTGATTCTGATTTCTCCTTGAACGCACAATGGATTTCTCCTCTGTACTCTGTGCATGTGCTCAATGCCCTCCTGGCAGATCTCTACAGAACCCCTAAATGATTTTGTCTTCTACTGTGTCCTCCTCTACACAGTTCCTCCTCCAAGGTGTTCAACAACCTTGAGGTTTCCTCCTTGAGCTAATGACTTCGGTTGGTACGCCGTCCTAGCACGTCTTTTTCTGAATCCACAGAATTTAGAAGTGCACTCCTTAAACTGGCTTTCAGAACCCACATTGTTTTGTCATGCACTCATGTATGAAGCCTCAAAGAACCCAGACCTGAATATCAAAGAACTCAACAGACAACTGCTTCTACCTGTAACCTGCAAATGCACATCTACAACATACATCTATAGCATATCATCAACACATAAAGGCATTCATCACACATAGAATATCATGCACGAAAAACTGCTTCTGTTTGTATTAATCAAGAAATGCCTCTTTACAATGTGGTTTGAGCTTGGACTGCAACAGAATCTCGACTCTCCTCTCTTCTCTATCTGCGCTACTCTCATAGACTCTCACGCAAATCTCTCCTAACTACTTTTTCAAAATAAGATCCAATATCTTTTACATGAGAGGTCTTTTCGAGCTCTTCCCTCCATCTCACCTACTCTATTCAATTACATTAACTTTACATTGAATGGGTTGTCTAGTCCAAATCAGAGCTAGATCCATCCTTACAACCATTAAAGGCTACTTCTACCTAATGCCTGCTCAAAGGCATGGCTCTATGGCCCCACGGTCTTACAAACATTTAATACAAATTTCAAATTCAAAATTTGAAATGAGAGGGTTGCACATCTCCCCCTTCATTGAATGCGCTGAGTGGGCTGGTTGGCTGGCACATGGCTGGTTGGAGTGATGCTTCTGCATCATTCACCATGAAAGTTAAAAACACAGTTCTGGCACTATTCTGGCAATGTGAAAAATAAAAAACAGAGTACAATGAGTTTATCTCCAATCTGATGGATCTTCTGCTAGCTTAACAATCTAATGACCATCCTGGTAGTATTTATAGGTTTACAAACCAATTGGTTGACCACAGGAGGGTCGAACCACCTCTAAATTCGGCAAAATACAATAAATGCGACCATAACTAACAAAATGGAGGAAGCCAATAATCGCCCTCTTTGGAGAACTGAAATCAAGTTGTCTAGAGTTTAGTAGCTGGAGGGGGCGATCATGAAGAAAACCCATGTGCCCAATTTGTCCATCACTAGCCGCCAATACCATAACCACCAACTCGCCTTGCGTTTTTGTGCAATAATGGGTGTTGGAACGAGTGTTGGATCAGGTACTGGAACAAGTGTTGGAACGAGTGTCGGATAAAGTACAGGATCAAGAAACATGGTGTGTTTTTCCCTATAATAGCAGAAAAACATGAATTAACTCTTGGAAGAATAAAAACATGATAAATTAAACTTGATTTAATCATAAAACACGAATTACACATACCTTATGTCGATTATACCATTTTATCATAAAATTATTCAAAAATCTCCTTTGAAAGATGAAAAACGCATATGTACATATGGCAAAAAGTGTATAATAATGTCATGAAAATGATCATATCTCGGGCCCAACACCCACCCTTCATCCGAAAAGTGCCAAAGTGGTCTATCTGGTTCCACCATCATTCGATCCCACTCCTCCCTTGAGGAGTGCCAAAGTGGTCGCTCTGGTTACATCATTGGTCGATCCCACTCCTCTGGAGTGCCAAAGTGGTCACTCCGGTTACATCATTGGTCGATCCCACTCCTCACTTGAGAAGTGCCAAAGTGGTTGCTCTGGTCACATCATCGGTCAATCCCACTCCTCCACTGAAGAGTGCCAAAGTGGTCAACCCATTTTCACCACCAGTCGATCCCACTCCTAAATCAAAGAGTGATGATGTCGCTCAGATCTACTTCATTGTTGTGTCCTTTTCTCCACTTGAATGAGAAAAAGAAGGGCACTTACAAGTCTAGTTGGGACTGTTAGACAAGACAAAGGTTAGTGTATGAATTAATCAATCCAAACAAATGAAATAAACAAACAACTAAGCTAGAAACAACTAAGGAAATAACTAAATAAATACAACTAAAATGCATAAGAAACTTTGAACCAAAAAATCAATCAACCAAATGACTAATAATCATGCCACCAATGGATAACTATATTATTGGGAAAACACCGTAGATAAAGGAGGACTTATGGATCCCCTATTCCTCCTTGGGAGGGCTCTTGAGTCCCCTATGTGAGATCTCTTCTTACAATGATAAACTAGAAAGAAAATGGTGAAGAAATACAAGCATATTCTCTCAAGAGGTGATGTGAATAGCTTAATGAGATGATGCTATAATACTCCAAGAAGAAAAAAGGTTTCTTGAAGGAGAATATAGGAAGCATAACAATACAATGAGATTCTTGAATTCTTAGTGCACCCATGACCTCCTTTTATAGAATGCCTTTGAGGTAATATCCAACCGGTCTTTAGTGTGAACAAGGGGCCCTTTAGGGCACCCTTAGGTCTTTGACCAGCCCCCCATTCGGATTCAGCTCAGATTTGAGGGTCAAATCAAGTTGGGAGCTGGTCCACATGTGGGTGGGGGGCCGACAAGAACCATAATTACATCGTTCACAGGTGTGTGTGGATTTTCTAGTACACAGTCGTGCATATGGCGCATTGTGCGCTCTACGAGCTTATTTGGCCCACACATTGTGCACGCGCTTCCTTTAGTGTTTTAGCGTATGTCAATTTTTGACTAGTTGTATAGTTTTTGCCTCTTGGAAATGATTTTTTGGTGTTGCAGGTGAACTAATAGGTGTTTGGAGATGTTGTATTTATGTAACCATTTGCATGCGATGTTCCAGATGAAATTTCAGTGATAAAATATGCCCCCTGATGTGTGAGGTTAGGAGCATACGTATAGCCAAAATACATCAATGTTTCTTCTACTGAGAGTACCATTGTAATAAAGAGTGTTGATAGGAACTGCAAGAGAAATCCGTCGGAGGGAGAGGGGAAATGGTGGGACCCAAACCTTTCTATAGGTAGGGGAAAATAAAATTTGTATACAAATGAGGAAGGCATGCCCCATGCTCGTGTTAGGTAACTCAAAAATGTATGGCAATAATTGAAGTTGTATGTTGATGTAGATAAATACAGCGCCCTCCAGGGTTGGTTGATAACGACAGATGACAATTATGATGGTGAACATACTCTGAAAAGGGGCAAGGACACCTATGAGAAGTGTCTATGACTCGTAGGCATTGATGGCCTAGCAAATTCATAGGTCTTCGGCTAGTATAAAACAACTGCAATAGTCGCATAGTAAGACCTGTTATCGCACAGTTTGTAGCTAGGTCAAATGGCTATAA
>WSFP011495449.1:0-14384 GCA_009831015.1 Picea engelmannii
AACAATCATAATCCTTAATTACAATTAACCAAATTCGGAATTTCCATAAATGGAAAAAAATTTCCAATTTTGAATTTACCAAAAACTGAATAATTTTCCTAAGAAATTTCAAATTCAAAAATAATTTATTTTTGGGGATGTTACATCCTTTCCCCCTTCAATAAAACATTGTCTTCAGTGTTCTTTCCTTTCTTGAAACATGATTGGATGAGATTTTTTCATATCTCCCTCCAACTCCCATGTGGCCTCCTTAGGGATAAAGTTCTTCCATTGCACCTTTACTTGGGCGACAACTCTGTTCCGAAGTGATATTTCTCTCCTGTCCATAATGCACAGAGGTTCCGCTTGGAACTCGCCTTCTGGTTCCACCTGCACCAAGTTCCAATCGATCATATGAGTAGGGTCATTAACATAATTATTTAACAAAGAAACATGAAATACATTATAAATTTTTAGATTGGCAGGAAGTGCTAGTTGGTATGCTACAGGTTCAATTCGAGCTAAAATCTTGAAAGGCCCACAAAACCTGGGTGCCAACTTGGCATAGTTCCCTAGATTTAGTGAAATTTTCTAGGATTTGACTTTTAAATAGACATGGTCCCTCACTTGAAATTCCAAGTGTCTTCTTTTCTAGTCCACACAACTTTTCTGTCTATCATGTGCATCTTTTAAGTTTTTTTGTACTTTTCTTACCGTGCTCTCCATCTTCTAGAGCATCTCTAGTCTAGCCATGATTCTATCAACTACGTTATCCCAGCTAATTGGAGTTGTACACTTTTTCTCATACAGTACCTTGAAAGGGCTCATTTTAGCCGAAGTTTGGTACCCACTGTTGTATGAAAATTCTACCAAGTGTAGGTAGTCTTCCCACTTTCTTGGTTTTGTTCTTACATACATGTGGAGCATATCTTCTATGATTTGGTTTTTTCATTCAGTCTGTCCATCCGTTTGTGGATGATAACTCGTGCTGAAATTCAAGTTAGTAATTAACCCTGCAAATAATTCTTTCCAAAAAGAAGATGTAAATTTTACATCTCTATCTGAAACCACCATCTTAGGAATAGCATGCAGTCTAAAAATGTTTTTCATGAATATTTCAGAGATGTTAATATCTTTAAAATTTGACTTTACAGGAATAAAGTGTGCACACTTACTAAGTTTATCGATTACCACCATAATTGAATCATTATGTTTCTAAGTTCTAGGCAAACCTGTAATAAAGTTCAACGATATAGTATCCCAGTTCCATTCCGACACAGGTAAGGGATGCAACAGGCCATCTAGATGTTGGTGTTCATCTTTTACCTGCTGACAATATTAACACTTAGCTAATTATTTTATTGTTCTCCCTTAATATTGGGTAAACAAAATAACTTTCATAGTGTTTTTATCGTTTTCTGGTATCTTGGATGACAAGAATATGGTTTCTTATGAACTTCATCCAAAAATGTTGACTTTAATTCTACCAAATCTGGTATGTATATTCTGTTTTTAAATAGTAGTAGACCATTTTTGTCCAATCTTAGATGTGTTTTGTCTGAATTTCCTGTAGGGTTCTATAATTCTGCCACTCTTTGAATGTAGTTTTCATCATTATTACCTGCAGTCTTTATTCTCTTTTCTAGATCACTCTCTGCCCTGCTAATGTTTATTTCAAACAACCCATGAACTCTTATACTCAAAGCATTGGCTACTTTGTTTCCCCTACGCTTGATATGTCTTAAATCAAAGTCAAATTCACTCAAAAAGGCTAGCCATCTTTCTTGCCTTGCATTAAGGTCCGACTGACTAAACAAAAATTTCACACCATTGTTGTCAGTCAATAATAAAAACTTTATGCCCATTATGTAGTGTCACCACATATTTAAGGCGTGTATTACAACTACCAACTCTAATTCACGAGTGATGTAGTTTCTCTCATGTTCCTTTAGTTTTCGAGACTCATAGAAAATAACGTGCCCTTCTTGAGTTAGGAAACCACCTAGTCCTTCTTTACTCACATCTACACAGACAGTGAAGTCTTTGACTAGATCTGCTACTTTTAAAATGGGTGTGGTCATTAATAATTCCTTTAACTTATTAAAACTGTCTTGACATTTTTGTGACCATTTAAACTTGGTTCCCTTCTTTTGTAATGATGTGATAGGGTAAGAAATTTTGGAAAATCCCTCTAGAAATATGCGTTAATATGCGATGATTCCCATGAACAACCGGATGTCCGCTACATCCTTAGGAATTGACCATTCCATGATGGCTCTTATTTTCTCAGGGTTGACTGCAATGCCTTCTGCATAAATTACATGTCCTAGGTATTGTATTTTCTTCTGATAAAAGTCACATTTATCGAATTTAGCATACAATTTGTGTTTCCTTAAAGTTTTAATAACTATCCTTAAGTGTTTTTTGTCTTCTTCTTCTATTTTAGAATATACTAGAATGTCATCAATAAATACTAACACGAATTTGTCCAAGTACTGACTTAAAATATTGTTCATTAAACACATAAACATGGATGGCGTGTAAGTGAGTCTCAAAGGTATAACAATGAACTCATAATGTTCATATCTCATTTAGAATGTTATTTTACTTATGTCCTCGTCCTTTATCCTAACCTAGTGATAACCATATCGCAAATCCAATTTCGAGAAAATCTTTGCCCCTCCTACCTGATTGAACAGGTCATTTATTCTAAGTAAGGGGTATTTGTTCTTAATAGTCAGTTTGTTTATTTGTCTATAATCGATGCATAATCTTAGAGTGTCATCTTTCTTTTTCACAAAGAGGACTGGTGCTCCCCATGGTGAAACACTCGGTCAAATATATTCTTTGTCCAATAATTCCTACAGTTGCATTTTTAGTTCTGTTAATTTCGAAAAACTCATTCGGTAAGGTGCCTTAGAGATAGGGGCTAAACCAGGTAGTAGGTCGATAGAAAATTCTATCTCCCTCCTTGGGGGTAATTCAGGTATTTCATCAACAAACACATCTCTGAAATCATGAAGAACAACAAAATCCTCCAAGTTGCATTTATTTTCTTTTTCTAACAGGTTTTTTACATGGATGACATAAACTCGACACCCCTTTCTCATGCATTTCTTGAATTGCATTGTTGAAATCTGTCTAACTGAGACTAGTTTTCGTATCCCTTTAACCGTCCTGGCAGTGTCATTTTTGTCTTTATACTTAAGTGATTTTTGATAACAATCTAACACTTCTTTATGCTTTTCTAACCAATCCATTTTGAGAATTACATCATAAGACCCTAATGGTAGAATGCTCAGATTTGTCTTTATGTTTTGACCACCTAAATTGAACTCAGAATCATAAATAAAGTCGACAACTTTTCTTTTCATTCATGTTGCTAATTGTACCAGCCAAGATTTTACGTGTCTTTTTTTCTTAAGTTGATTTGACTCCATAATACCAGGAGTGATATAACTCAATGTATCTCTAGGATCAATTAAAACAAAAATATGAGTGTTATTGATTTTACGTTCGATTCCCACCACAGAGGACTGATGGTCAGCTTGTCGGCCATCCACGACTGCATTTATCCTATGCAATCTTTTGCCCACATCTCCCACAGTAGAGGCTTCTTGCAGATTGCGAACAATAGTTTTGGTTCTTGAAATCAAACATGGATAGTTCCTCCTTAAATGAGGTTCTCCACGTTCCTGGCATTTTAATGGTTCATGGGGCCTGTCCCCAAACTTCTTACTTCCCAGATTTATCGGTTTACCACCTCTTTCAGTGTTTAGATTGTTGGAGTGAAAATATTTCCTTGGGAAGATTTTTTCTATGTTCCGATAAGGAGTTGGTTGGTATCCTTTATTCCGTTGGTTCATTTGGTCTTGTCTCTTGTCTTTCCAAGACTTGGGATTGTTTGTATTGGTCGTAACACATTCAGGATTTTATTAACACTTCTCTCAAGGATTTGGGGTTATGAAATTTGATTCTGTCCTTGTAGGACTGTGGTAGAAATCTTAGGAACCATTTGATTTTCACTTTATACTCCTAGATATAAGGTACAAACCTTAGTAATTACAAGAATTTATTTACCAGATCTTCCATAGTCATTTGACCAAGTCATAGTTCGTAAAATTATTTCATTTTTCTTTCATAGTAACTTTCAAATATGTATTGTTTTTTAAAGTATTTCTTAAACTCTGACCATTCCATCTATTTCTCCTTTAGGCCCTTGGCCAATTTCAGGTCTTGCCACCAAATGATGGCTTTTCCTTTCAGATTATAGATGGCCATTCTGGCCTTCATATTGTTGGAATAGTTGTATATCTTGGAATACTTCTTGATGTCTAATAACCATGATTCATATTCCTCCCCTATTCTAGATTTCCCATCAAAGGTAGCGAGTTTGATTTTCTTAAACTCTCCCTCAAGGTGATCTACCTGTTTTCTTTTTCTGTCTGTTTTTGTTTTATCTTGAGTTGAAGGTGTACCTTTAGATGAGCTATCCCTTTTTTCTGCTTTAGAACCAGAATTCTTGGAGGCCCTTTTACTGACCTCTTGTTTCAGGTTCTCGTCCTTTGGGGTTTTCTTTGTCACTACACTATGCAACAGGACTTCATTTATTTCTTGTTGTTCCTGCTGTGCCTTCTTCAGTTTCTCATTGTTTGCTTTGAAAACCTGTAGCTCAACAATGAGATTCCTCATCATTTCCAGAACTTCAGTATATGATCTTCTGTCACTATTATGTCTTGTATCTTCAGGAGGCCTTTGTTCAACATTCCCCTCAAGTCTGATTTATGCGTCATCCTAGGCTTCCATGATTAACACAAAACAAAAAAGAGTTTTATGTTTGTAACAATAATGGTTTTTTAGTTTTTCCTAGACATAAATATGTTCTAAGTAATTAATTTGGTCCTGTTCAAGGTCCAAGTGTTGTAACCTTTTCTCTGGTACCATATGTAATGTACCCCAATTTACCCATAAAAACAAAAAAAAATTGTTTGGGAAACATTAATTATCGTTGTCTTTGAACAGTTCACTTAGGCGGCTTGTAGTTAACATAGATGGTTAAATTACTAAAGTTATTAACTTCAATTGATCTATTCGGGACATCTTTCACATATTTAAATAAATTTCCTTTTAAATCACCTTCCATCTTACTAACAAATACAACACAAATCTATATATATTTATTGCATGTTTAGGACCTTTAGTCCTATAAACAATTTTAAACCTCGACCCCTATGTATGGCACACAAGATTGGTCCCTTACCCACAATACAATATAACTTACCTTCACAATTGGTAAAATTCAAGGATTAAGGGTTGCGACTTGTAATCATAGGAGGAAGAAACAACGATGGTATGATGATAACCATGCATTATTTCAACTCGATGAATCAATATCTTGTAAGCATTGGTCGGTAATTAACTTCGACACACTCTAACCTAACTGACTCTTGTTCATAACTAAATTTATTAGTAACGAACTAAAACTTGACTTAACTGTATGATAAACTAGTCATGACAGTCCAGTGTATGGTTCCTTAAAGGAATTAGTCCTCTGACGCATTAACTCGATAAGAAGTCGAGGGCTTTTATGTTAGTCAGGAGTTAAGAAGCCTCTATCTAGTCCATTAATGGAGACCCTGCGAGATAAAATATCGAGGCCAACACTAATCCCCATATCCAATATGCTTGTGCCACCTTTGTAATGTCACATGGACGGGTAGGGTCTTTGTACTCCCGCTATACCTCTGTGTGGTAATGGTTATTGGTCTATTGTGGGTCTCCCGCCTAGTGCTTTAGAATTTTTTTTTCTCTTTTCTCTGCGTTTCTCCTCGGCGAGCGTAGTCAACACTCTGGAGGTTACTATCTGGTGAAAAAGAAAAAGCTACACATCTCTCTTGGTAAGTTTGCGATACTCTCATAGTTATTTGGAATGAGTGAAAAAGGTTGAGAGGGATTTTAGTCATTTAAGTAGTTGTTATTTCTTATGGATTCTCTAGAAAACAATGGCTTTCCTTTCATAGTTTTGGCTCTGTGGAATGTCTCCTTTAGTCATGGATAAATTCGTAAGTTTCAGTATTCAGGGTTGTACCCTTCACTTTCCCGTGGAATAAACATTTCACCCTAAGCCATTTACTTAGTTAGGGAGGTTTTATACACAGGTTTTCTATCCAAGGCTCTCTATATAGACCCATACCTTTCAATGGATTTTCCACTGTGACTAAGCCTCGACTCTCATTGTTGTTTTTTGACTGGACTCCTCTTTGCTTATAGTGTAGACCAACGGTCCTCGGGTTTTTAAGTTGTCCAGTTATAAAAGAGGGTTATTATTAGTGTACAGGGCTTGGACTTCATCTCATAATTCCTTCATTATCCTAAACATAATCATTCGTGTATAGGTATCGATTCTAATTTTCTAATGCAGAATTGCCAGAACTGTATAATCTTTAAAATGATTTTTTTTTATTCTCTGTTCGGAGCAATGCCCAGAATTTCATAATTATTATTTTATTTCATGTACTCTCTGTCCAAAACTTCATAATTCTTATGTTACTTTAGTTTGTTTATGTTTGGATATAGTTTAGAACTTCAAATCTCTTATGTTACTTTCGTTTATTTTTGTGTATTCAAAGATCATAGCAGGTTGTTTATGTATTCAAACCTTGTAGGGTTGAAGACTTTTTCCCTGACTACTGATTCGAATCAAGGCCTTTCTTAAACTATTTAAATTACCAATTTCTTCTTTTGTGATAATGAAAAGGGAAGCAGGATTGTGGCTACTCATTTCCATGTATCGCTCAGGGCTTTATATTTAATAATACAAGTATTCGTTACATAAATTCTATTGAAGCTTTTCTTCAATTCTGTTGTGTTCTTATCTAAATCAGATAGCCTTAGTTGATCCCTTTGGTCGTGCATATGAAATCTACGGTCATGTGTATAAATATTTAAACTTGTGTATTTTTCCAAAATTTGTGTTCTTAAGCTCAATGAGTTGCTTTATACACTACCCAACTCATAGAAAAAGGGTCTTTGATTCGTAAGAGTTTGAAATAGACAAGCTTAAACTTTTGACATAAAATGAATGGATGCGCTTTCCTTCCCATATCATTGTTGAGATTCTTATTACATGAATCATTAGATATCGAAATACATCATCAAATCTTCAGCACAGATGTTAAGTATATATATATATATATATATATATATATATATATATATATATATATATATATATATATATATATATATATATATAAATATATATATATACACAATATCACCCTTATCATACATCATTATTATTCGAGTAATATTCAAATGTATAATCACTTTTAATTCTTTCTCACCCTTCAACATTTTCCTTGGTAAATTATGCAGTAAACGATTTCTTCGATTGTTTTCTTATGCTCATACCAGATCTGTACTGTCCGAAGTAAAATCAGGCTGGTTTTTGTTTTAAGATAGAAGCATTCCAATGTGTCTACCTAATTCCTATTATGTTCATAATTAAGATGTATAGGCAGTTTATTCGAGGTATGAAATTAAACTTGCAAGAGTTTATCCTACAGTTGTTTCCCTCCATCCATATTTTTACCCACAGAAATAATTCATACAACATTACGCTAGATATACTCTTTCATCCATTTAAATCAAAGTATTTCCTGTTTAGAAAGTAAATCAATAGAACTAATTCTTCCAGCTAATAAATCTAATGACAATAATATTCACTCAACAATATAATCCAAAAAAAATAATCCATTGAGAACTTGTTTTAGAGGCATTATGTTAGTCCTTAAGTTCAACAATATTCACTCAGATTTTCATCCATAACAATACTTCTATTCAGAATTAAATAGATGCATCCTATTAGTTATTAAACCATATAACATTTAACCAGAGAAAAGAGTTAGGTTGACATATATGAAGATTTTGTCGAATAACAAATGGAACAACCATGTTCCTCCCAACCTTAGAATAAAACAACCAAATCACTTTTCTCGTTCTCCCCCTAGCCTGACAATGAATCCATGAGGGCGAACTCAGAACTTCTCCTCAGCAATAGTCATTTAGTCTCAACAACTTCTCCTTGCCTCAAACTTAGAAATCAGTGTTCATAACAGTGAGAGATCAATAATTCCCCCCCGCATACTAGACATCATCCTACCTTCTCTCATATGCTATATATCCAAAAGAAAAAATGCCTAGGTCTTTTTCCCCTTGGGAATATTCACATCTTTCTAGATCCCTGATTTTTAGGGGCTGCCAATGGCCAAATTCCTAATTTTTCACTTGTAATAATCAGCCCTGAGATAGTTCCAACATGTTCACTACTCATGGAGTCATGGTCAACTGATTTTTAACATGGTTGTTCCATTTGTCCTTCAACAATAATTATAAAATATTTTGTTTCATACAAGTGTTATAGTCAAGTAGTTAGTTGGGTCAAATCAGATCTCTGCCAATAATCATTAATTACAATTAACCAAATTCGAAATTCGAAATTGCCATAAATGGAAAAAAAAATTCCAATTTCAAATTTACCAAAAATGGAATAATTTTCCTAAAAAATTTCAAACTCAAAAATAATTTATTTTTGGGGATGTTACAAACTCCAGCGAGACCAGTAGGGAATGTGTCATCTGGTGTGTTGTAGCATCAACCACCAGCTAGGCATTCACCAGGATATTGTGGCTTCCAGAGAGGGTCCACTTTCACTACACCTCAACGACCAGTGCCTCAACAGCGGACTCCTTACCAAGGACCACAACATTGAAAACAACGTCAACTGAAGCAACAACAGTTTAGGCCTATCCAGTAGAACAAACTAGGATTCCAGGCTGGTGGTATGTCAACTTTTACTTCGGGTACCGGGAGTACTGGACCGAATAAAGGGTGTTGGACATGTGGGGAGCCACATTACCAACACGACTACCCAGTCAAGAGGACTAGATAATCTGGATCATCTGGAGCCACTACCATGGGAGATTTGGGAAAGGCCCATCAAATTCATGCAACAATGATTAATCGTCAGGCGGAGCACCAGTCGACTGTGCTTGAGACATCAGGTACTATCCCTAACCAGACCCTTAGTATTTTGATAGATCTAAGTGATACAAAGAGTTTCATTTATGGGGCAGTCTTAAAAAGAATTAAGGTAAAAGAAGTCGAACGAGATGAGTTTAGCTTTGTAGAAATGTCTTCAGGAGCCAAAGAAAAGGTTGAAGGGAAAGTTACAGGCTGTAGCCTTAACATGGGAGAGTTTGTCACCAGGGCCAACCTATACGTCACGATCTTAGGATCTTATGACTCCATGATCAGTATGGACTGGTTGGAGTCATATGAGGCAATACTCAACTGTAATATAAAACGGTTGAGCTTGGTTGATGATGAAGGGCAGAGATGCGTGATTATAGGTTGGAACCAGGGAGTTTCCCTAAGGTTCATCTCTTCTTTGCATCTACGGAAGAGCATGCACAAGGGATGTAAGATTTATGTGATCCTTGCATTAAACAAGAAGGGAGTATCGAATGGTATAGAAAAACTTCGAGTCATAAGAGAGTGTGCAGACGTCTTCCCTGAGGAATTACCTAGGATGCCTCCAGAAAGGGAATTGGAATTTACCATAGACCAAAAATTGGGGACTAGACCGACAACAAGAATGCCTTATCGGATGTTGACCCTGGAGTTACAGGAGTTGAAAATGCAACTGAAGGAGTTTCTATACCTAGGAATTATACATCCAAGTGTTTCACCTTAGGGTAAACCTGTTATCTTCATACAGAAGAAGGATGGGTCATGGAGACTCTGGATTGACTATCTTCAATTGAACAAGGAAACGGTCAAGAATCGATATCCGTTGCCAAGGATTGATGATTTGTTTGATCAAATAAATGGTGCGATGGTGTTTTCAAAGATCGACTTGAGATCAAAGTATCACTAGGTATGGATCAAGGAGGATGAAGTCCCCAAGACCACCTTTAAGATGAATTTTGTACATTACAAGTTTATTGTTTTACCTTTTGGACTGACAAACGCCCCTGGAGTATTTATGAGTTTGATGAATGGGGTGTTCCATGAATATTTGGACAAGTTCATCCAAGTATTCATTGACGATATTTTTATTTAATCTCAGATGATGGAGGATAATGATGAGCACTTTGACTTGGTACTACAGTGTCTACGAGAGAACAAATTGTATGAGAGATTGTCTAAATGATGATTTTATCAATCGAAGATTCACTACTTAAGGCATGTCATCTCCGGCAAAGGTATCGTTGTGGATCCAACAAAGGTCAAGGCTATTATGGAATGTCTTGCGCTGACGAATTTCCTAGAAGTGAGTAGCTTCATGGGTTTATAAGGATACTATCGATGATTTGTCGAGGCTTTTCGAATATAGAAAATCTGATTATAGAATTGCAGAAGAAGAACAAGAAGTCTGTTTGGACCAAAAAATTCACAGAGGCATTTCAGATGCTCAAGGATCTATTGACGATAGCACCAATACTAAAGGTCCCTGCCATGGACGTGAACTTATTGGTATGCATTGATGCATCAAAGAAAGGCTTAGGCGGAGTCTTGATGCAAGATGGTCGATTGATCACTTGTATCTCAAGAAAGTTGAGAAGGCATGAGGAGAACTATGCGATGCATGATTTGGAGTTGTTAGCCATTGTATATGCCTTGAGAGTTTGGAGACACTACCTTATTGGACATAAATTCGAACTAAAAATGGACCACTATGGACTACAACATATCTTTACGCAAAGCGACTTGAACGCACAACAACGGTGTTGGTCGGAATTGCTTAGCAAGTATGATTTTGAGATTACTTACATAAAGGGAATAGTGAACAAAGTGGGTGATGCATTGAGTTGAAGACCGTGCATATCTTCATTGATCCCTCTTCAGATGAATCTACGTGAAAAGATTCTAACTTTACAATGCGATGATGACTAGTACAAAGAGGTCAAGGATTTTATCGGACAAACACAATAATGGTACCAAAATTTGAAGGATCACTATGGACAATGACAGATTATTGAGATTTAAAAGTTGAATTTACATACCGCCTAGGGACAAGTTGAGTAATTTCATCCTAAATGAGGCTCATAGAGTAGTTTCCATGGCTCACCCAGGAGTCACGAAGATGAGGGAAGACCTTAAACTCTTATTCTTCTAGAAAGGAATGAAGGAAGACATAGTCAACTACGTGGAAAGATGTCTAGAATGTCAGTAGGTGAAGGATGAACATAGACATCCGACAGGATTACTACATCCACAAGCGATTCCAGAATCGAAATGGGAGTTCTTTTTGATGGATTTCATTGTTGAATTGCCAGTGAGGGAAAGCAAACATGACTCAATTTTTGTGGTAGTATACACTCATATGAAGAGTGCTCATTTTATTCATGTTCATATGATGTATCAGGCACTCGACATAGCTAGATTTTCCATCAGTGAGATTGTGAGGCTACATGGCATGCCTAAGATGATTATATATGATCGAGGATCAGTGTTTACTAGATGATTTTGCACTGGTTTCCAAGAGGCCTTGGGAACCCAACTTAACTTTAGTACTGCATATCACCCGGAGACAGATGGGCAGACAGAACAATCAAACCATATCTTGGAGGACATGTTGCATATGTACATGATGGACCAATAGAAGCATTGGGAATAATTATTTCCACTGGTATAAATCACATATAACAACAGTTTTCAAAGCACCATTAAGATGGCACCTTTCAAGTTTATTTACAGGTGACCGTGTCGGACACCTTTGAGTTGGGATCCACTTGAGGATAGGGTCCTGGTGGGACCAAAAGAGATCGATGAAATGGAATATCAAATGAAAACAATAAGACAAAGGATAAAGGAAGTGCAGGATTGACATAAGAGTTATGTCGATGCGCATCGTGTCGACCGTAGTTACGAAGTTGGCGATCGAGTCTTCTTGCGGGTGAAACCGCATAATAGTTCGATAAAGTTTGGAAAGGGTGTGAAACTATCTCCTAGTTTCATGGGACCTTTTGAGATTGTGGAAAAGAAGGGGCCCATGGCCTATCAACTAGCCTTTCCTGATTATTTGAGGCATATGCACGATGTTTTTCATGTATCTATTTTGAGACATTATGTTAGTGATCCTACTCATATTATTGACATGATTTCCTTGTAGGTATATGATGAGGGTGCAATCATGGCGGACCCAATCCACAACCTATACCATCGCATTCATTAGATACGACCTCGAACAGTATATGAGGTCAAGGTCTAGTGGGACAATTATACTCCGCACTCGGTGACCTGGGAGGACGCATATTATATGCATCAACAATTTCCATTTTTATTTGATAGATAGACTTATGATACTGTGATACATATTTTGGCACTTGTATACTGTGAAACTTCAGGACGAAGTTTAAACCAAGAGGGGTTGTATGTAACATCCCGCTCTTGCACGCACTAAGAAAACTTATTCTTTGAGGACACTTGCTTGCAAGTGATCTAGATTATTATACTATTGGCTCTTTTATTATGATTATAAGATATTATGGATATGATTATATATTACTTTTTTGTGTTTACATAGACATGTGCTATTGACTGGATTCTCCTGACTGTGCAGGAATTTGGACACTGAGGATGCAGAGGCATCGATGAAACCCCTTGGATTCTCGATCGAGTCAGGGAGTGGTTTGTTTGGGGTTTGAATGTTTTTTATGTGATATATGTACATATGATTATATGTTATGATTATTGATTATTATTGCTGACATGATTCATTGATGGATGCAGGCTAACAATAGCTTGCTGACCAAAATGACATTTGGAGTAGAGGGGTCACGCATGACAACTAGATACTTGAGGGAGAGGTGTGGGAGCAGCCCTGCCATAGCCTACTAGCACTTCTGCCATGGCTCGAACTGTAGGTTAAGGATTACCTAGTTCACGAATACCCACGATGCCATGAGGGAAGAATGTGACAATCGCTCACGATGATTCTAAGGGGTGTGAAATAATCCAAGGGCCTTATTCATTAGAGGTCCTTATTCTCCCACAAGATCACCTAGCGGAGTATTGACTCTAGAAGTTTGATATCTACCAAATTCAGTCAAGAGGCGAGCGACACTCTTGGAGCACCCAGTACATCCTGAAAGGAACGCCACGCAAGGAAAACTTAAAGAGGCGAGTGGCACCCTTGGAGCATGTAGTGCATCCTGAAAGGCACGTCACAATTTTAACTCGTAAGTGAATAAACCTAGTCAGTCTTAAAATGAATGATCAATCCCAGAATGTTAAAAATCTGTGTTGGAATGATTAATCCCTGAATGTTTAAACTCTGCATTGAATTTTTAACCTGTGAATGATTAATCTTTGAATGATTAATCTCTGAAGAAATTGTTTTTCCCAAATCCTTTTTCTGAAATCGTTTTTTCTAGAACATCACTTTGTTTTATGACTATGTGTGACATCGTTTTTGATATGGTTGCGTTTTTATAAGTCTGCAATTTTTGTTATGTATTAATGGATAGTGTTTTTTTTATATGTATTAATGGATAGAGTTTTGATGTCTTTGTTTTGAGATGTATTAATCGATAGCGATTTTGTTATGTATTAAAAAATAGCATTTTTGGATAGCCATATTATACTCTGTGTTTTTGGATGGCATATTATACTCTACCTTTTTTTATAGCAATTTATACATTTAATAAGACAACAATATCATAATTTTAATGGACAGGCATATCATATGGTTGATAGGCAGCATCATCATGTATTTAATGTGCATAATTATCATGTACTTAAGTGACAATTATATATATTACAGAGCATTATCATTTTACACAGCGATATCACACTACTAAGCATTATCATATTAAACGGAGATATCATAACACACAATGATCTCATATTTTCGCTCAAAAATATCATTATTAGCTTTCATTTTGTTAGACATCGATCTCATTAATGGATAGAAATATATTAGTAGACAACAATATCCTTATTAGTTTTCATTTTGTTAGAAAATGATCACAACAATATCATTATTATATATCATTAGTGTTAGACAACAATATTATTAATGGATAGCAATATATCATTAGACAACAATATATATCCTTTTTAAATATCATTTTTGTTAGACAACAATTTTATTAATGGAAAACGATTTCTGGACAACTATTTTAAACTGGCATATAAGATGATGTGGAAGTTCTTTGTTAATCCAAAAATAAAACCCCTTCTATTCATGTTTTTAATATATTAATTTAATTGTGTATATTTATATGATGGTAAACATTATTGGCTTAACAAAATGTAAGTGCTAGTTTCTTATATCACATATGATTAATCTAGCTTTCTATAACATTCTATTATATAGGGAATTTAAATAGAATATC